>JARVGW010000002.1:914756-925693 GCA_031762495.1 Anablepsoides rubrolineatus | reverse complement strand
GGCACCTCCACATCATTGTGTTCAGTTTTTATTCACAATTTGTTTAGTGTCCCAACTTTTTTGGAATCTGCTTTGTACAACAGAGTATTATGGCCAGACCAAAATACATATTTTTAATTACAAGAAAAAAGTCATAAAGTTGAAATAATGCAAAAATAAATTCATAAAATTATGAGAACATCTTACCACTGCATTAAAATAAGGAATGTTGAGCATCCTGAAGTTCGTTATTTATTTATTTATTTATTTATTTATTTATTTATTTATTTATTTAAATTATTTAAAGTTTTTTTATCTTAATGGGACCTTCCAAATGTTAAATATAATAATAATAATAATAATAATAATAATAATAATAATAATAATAATAATAATATAATAATAATAATAATAATAATTGTGCTGGATAATAAGTATGTCTCTCTGCTGATTGCTAAGTTCATACTGCCCTGACACTCAGTTTGTATCTCTTTTGGATAACCGTTATGATTTGTCTTAATCTGTTCTTGTAATTATTTGACACCATTCTTGTCTGAGTCCTTCAGACCTCTCTGTGATTGGCTGTTCATGACTCTGCCTGTGTTATTCAAAACCACTCCCTGGAGTGCTGCTCAGTGAGTTGTAGCGTGGTCAGTCTGATCTGCTGGACACGCTGCTGCTTGCAGGGTTTTTCTTGCAATTGCAAAGCCTCAATAAATCATCTGACGATCATTCACGGAGTGCATCTTACTTTCTTTGAAATGTGTCCATTTCAAAGAAAGAAGCACACAGAGTTGCAAGAAGTTGCTTCTTTTGTGGAAGAGGAGTTGTCTGGTAGGTCATGGAGGTTTTGTTGTTTCTTAGGAAACAATGAGGGTGGTCATCAAAACTTTGGATTCAGAGGGACTAGCAACCACCATGTCTTCCACAGCAGAGGGTCCTAAACACTGTGGCATATGGATTCATTGTAACTAGGTGTTAAATTTTAATGTAAAGAAGTAAAAGTATCCTTTTTGTGTTTTAAATCTAAAAAGTAAAAGTAAAAGTCATGATTTAAAAAATACTTGGTAAAATTACAAATCCTAAAAACAATACTTTAGTACTGTAACAAAGTAAATGTACTTACTATACACCTCTGCACAATATGTATTACAGTTTTTATTGATTGCTTTGACCTGTTGAAGAAACTGGGAACCTCTCAGTCTTCATCATCATCATCTCAGCAGAGCAGAAGTCACCTCTTGCAATGTGTTAACCCATTCTCATTGAATTGACACAGTTTTCCCACCCTTTGCAAAACAGTTAACGCAGATGTCATTCAAGAAGTCCATAATATGTTTTAGCTGTGGTTACAGAACAGAAACCATATGCTCCAAGCTCTCAGAAACTCCCTGATCAGTATGAAATCACCGAAAGCACCTGTTTGACACTTCTTCACAGAATTTTTCAATTTGCATTGCACAAGAGAATATTGAATGCGATGTGGATGAGGCCATGTGGCCAATTCTTCAAGAAAGAAGAGACTAGAAGAGACAGAAGAGAATCACTTGTGGCTATCTCTTATACTCATAGGCCTACTATAGATTTTTCATCTTTACTGGAAAAGACTGTGTTTTTTATTTACCTAATTTCTCACACAGTAAAGGATTTTATTTTTATTTCCATGTATTCTCTGAAGGAATATTTCATTTGTCAGGCACAGTCTGAAAAAAAAATGTAATCAATAAAATTTGCATAAAAGCATAACTGCTTCTGGATGCATTTTTTTTTACAAGAGGGCAAATTTGACTACAAACGACACATGTAAGCTACATACAGTCATAGGCTACAATGACAATGCTGATAAATGTTACTGTTGCAAAGTCTGTTCCCTTTTAAATGGTGTCACATTTGTAAGGAACAAGCATTTGTGGGATGAGCAGTAGAACTGAACATGGAAATCTTGCCAAATCTTCTCTGTCAAACAGTTTATTCTGCTGTTGATATTGACTCTTGCTTTGAGCTTCTGGTAGCCCCAGGTGCTGCTAATCAGGTGCTCGGTATAAGAGTTATTGTCAAGAAGCAACAAAGAAACAATCTAACAAACACTAATTTAACAACATTTTGTGCTAAATATATATAGCTTTGAACAGAATAAAGAAAGGGAAAGTTGGACCTGATGACACCAGTGGAGGTATGGAAATGTCTAGTTGAGATGGCAGTGAGGTTATTGACTCGGTTATTTAATGGGTTTGAGAGAAAATCCCTGAGGAATAGAGGAGAAGCGTTCTGGTGCCCAATTTAAGAAGAGTGATGAAGAGGAGAATGAAGTTGATGAGCCACATGATGAAGATCTGGGAGAGATGAAAGCTGAACTTAGACAAGAGGTGACATCATTGGTTTTAGGATGTTGAGGAACAGACTGGGTCAACTAGAACGTCTTTGTGTTTTTGTGGACACAATTGACTGTAAATGAATATCGTTCTGATTTGAATGGATTTGTTGTTTAGTGCCATGAGGTTTGTTGTGAATAGTAATGAAATAAAATGAACTAAACTGGGTGTAATGTTTTCAACGCATTGCAGTTAAACTGTTTGTAGATGGCAGCTGTGATCTGTGCCAAACAAGCATCTAAAACAGTGTTGAATAAATGACCTTAAAATTACTCATATGAAAATACAGAACTTTATTGGTTTCTGAATAACAACAGATCTACTGACATGGTTTGAAGAGTCACACTTTATTTACAAAAACACTGAGAACCAAACAGTGGAGGGTATGGAAGCATGATGGCAAACAGATGGAGTTGTTTCTCTTCCTATGGGACAGCAGGTTCTACAGGCTCCTGGTTGAATGTATCAGGGCAAGGTTAGGTAACTGCAGGGTGTACCTCAGCATTAATAGTTTCTCCAATGGGGCAATTGTTGCCACAGCGTACGTTGTCTCATCTTGCGTCTGTCCGTGACCACACTTTGGTTTCTGAGCAGTAAGAAGTGAGGCAGTCTACTTTCTGCGGCGAGCTGCAGCTCCCTTTTTGCTGCTGTAATTTGATTAAAAAAAACACACAGAAAAAAGGAACACGTCAGAACTGTAGCAGCTCTAAAAGAAAGTCAGGTTGTGTACAGAAACAGCCAAGAGAAGTGGAGTTACAAACTGGTGGAGATGCAACGATGAACTATTTGCATCATGTCAACAAGCCCAGTCTTTGTGCTGGTAACTAGTCATGTCTGTATACATCTGTCTATTACCAAAATATCTTAAGAACTGTTAGATAAAATTGAATGAAACTTGCACAAAATCATCATTTGTTGTACATCAACAGATGATTATCTGTCGGAGTGAACCCAATTCAAGATGGCTGCCAGAACAACAAGCTTAGCTAACACAAAAAGGTCTTTAGCTAAAGTAAATATACAGATCTTGAGCTAAAACTTGATGTCATTTACAAAACATAAGATCTTACTGTATGCTCACATTAAATGTAGCAAACCTGAATTTCTACTTACAATTTACTGAGCTCCTCCACTCTCTTACGCAGTCTTGTAACCTGGGGGAGAAATAAAGAATACATGGAGGGTTTAAACCATGAGGAGTTTGTATTATAACCTGGTCCAGCTGAGAAATCTGCTGATTTCCTGTTTAGTATCATGAACTATAGTCAAATGTAAGGATTTCAAGAATTGGTTGGGCTTCAAATTATGTTTAATGTCTTTGACTTTTTAAAGGTACAACACACTAAATATTTCATAATGAAAAAGTGGTATATTTTTTCCACATTTTGTTAATAACTTTTGTTGATTTGATCAGATACTCTAAAATAATCAGTTAACTACCTCTAACATTTGTGAGATTATAAAGACGGATCGTACAGGAATTCTATTTACATCTACTGAACACAACGAGTGAGACCCTGAGGTGAAGCTTCCTCTCACCTCGTACTTCTGCAACTTCAGTCTCTCCATATGATCAAACTTCTCAGACTCCAGCTGGCGCATCCAGTCACTCAGCTCGGTGATCTTATCCCTGCAATGCAAACAGCAAATTATAGGTCTGTTTGTTGCAGACAAAAGAAACAACACACCGTCACATTTCCTGAAAGCTTTGAGTCACAGTCATCTACGAGCCAATTCAAGATGGCTGCCACAGCTAATCACTAAAATGGCTACAAATAGGTTAATTTGACAAAAATTGAGCTAAAATTCTAATCACAAGATGATTTTAGTGTCAAACTCTGTATTGAAGGTGGTGATATAAATGAATTTTGCGTGTTTGATGGTTTTTGCCATCTTTCTTTTTAGTTTTCTGAGTCTGATTAGTTCCCTGATGCTCCACCTGCTTCACCTGAGTTAACAAACTGATCTGCTTTGTACCACTGAGCCTGAGTTTTCATGGGGTTAGTAAAGCTGGATCTACACTGGATAAGTTAAACCTGCTCTGTAGAACAAAGATGAAACTTTAGGTCTACCATTGGTTATGCCCAATCATTTTTTTATTAATTAAATCATTTACTTTTGTAAAATGATTCAGGACATTTTGGGGTTAAAATACGTGGTAATGCTTTTATATTTTATGAGGATAAATACATATGTAATAATAATGTCACTTTACTCACTTTGAGGCACTATATCACTCTATCATGTTACTGCTCTCCATTCATAAACAGTCCAATCAGTGCAAAACCTGCACTCTGGACTTCATACTGCTACTCTCCCAACTTTCCTTATTCCCTATATCTCTTATATTTTGTAGATTTACCTATCTATTTTACTCTATTCTATTGTTATCTATTCTATCTGTATTTTGTAATTTAACAATTGCTCTTTGGGTGTAACTAGACTGTGAGAGCACAATTTTGTTCCACCTCATGTATCACATGTGATGCGAATGACAATAAAGTCTCCTTGAACCTTAAATCTTTTACTGTGATTTACTTAACATTCCTGTTTTCTTTGTATTTACTCTGCACCTTTTCTGTTTCACATCAGTTCAACAATTAAGAAATTCATATACAACCATTAGTAATGTGACAAATACAGACTAAAACCCTACATGTCATTTTCAATAATTATGTTTAAAAGTACATTTATGATATTGTAAATTTTGAGGTCAAATTCACCTACAGGCTGTGTACTTAACCTGAGCAAATGATGTCATTTTATTGGGGGATTTATATTGACTGGATCAAATTATTGTGGGGTCATAACCCATGGAACAGGGTCCAGCGAGCAGAACCAGGTCATACCTCAGCTTGTCTTCACCCAGATGGTCGATGTTCAGCGCCTTGCGTCTCGCAGCCAGGATCTTCTTCTTCTTCTCTCTCTCAGTCTCCTTCTTTCCTCCTCTCTTCTGGTCAGCCTGTTTGGATCAGACACAAGTGTTCAGATGCAGGTTCAGACCGGACCCAGACTCCACTGAACCAAAGACCCCGTGAGGTGCTGACCCTCTGCAGATGACTGCTGTAGCTGGAGCCCATGCTGGACAGAGCGGACTTCTTTTTGGCATCATCATCTGCTTTCTTCTTGTCATCTGCCTCTTGCTTGATCCGCCTCTCCTCCTGAGTTCACAAAAGGAAAGGATAGCAGAGAGTTGCACATTGCAGCTAAAACCATTTCATTGTAGCAAAAAGATGTACAAAACACACAAAAAATGTGTAAAAATAGCGTTCGGGTCAGTTAGAAGTTGAAAAAATAACAAGGAGGAAGTTGTTGGGGTTTTTATTTTTTCATTAGAAGGTTAAAGTGGGAATAATGTTGACAGAAACAAAAGTCTCAAAAATCCTCTGAGGGTGAAGTGTTTCTACATATCTGTTTCTGAAAATATATCATATTAATACTCTTCAGTAAAATGAATCAGATAGATTAAGTATTTAGAAGTCAACTCTCAGTGTGTGTGTGTTTGAGACTCTTGTTTTGAGGGGTTGAAAGCATCTCTGCTGCAGCGGGATTAAAAAACCCAAATACTGCAGAAAACGTGATAAATCTCAGAAACAAAAACATAATAACAAATCAATTAATCCAGATTAGTTTTGAAAAATGCCTCTTTGTTCTCAACATTGTGACTATATTTTGTTAATATTAACCCAACATTTTTTATCTAAATAATTATGGTAACTATATTTGGATTGAAAAAAAAGAAAAAAAGGAGAAATCTTTTGACAACAAACCTCACGTCTGGTCTGACGCTCCTTATCCTTCTCAGCCCTGATCCTCTGCTGCTCAGCCCTCTCAGCACGACGCTTCTCCTGCAGGCGGCAAACAACACAAAGGTTCTCTGATTTTATCATTAAGTCCAAAATAAAAAAAGAAAGTGACTGAATGTAAGCTGCAAACCTAGTTATATTTATTTTACAGATGTAAAGAATGTCCATAAGGAGTTTGTTGAAGACCGACCCCAGCAGGTCCATACTTATGTTCCCTGATACCAAAATGTTTTCTTAGAGTTAATAATAAAAATCATGAAGTCATGAAAGATTCTTGGCTCCTCCTTAAAATGTGTTTTAAATAAATGGAGTGAGACAACATCAAATTGGTCCAGCTGATGATTATAACTAGGGTTGGGAAAAATCGTATCGTGTGCAATTAATCATCAGAAAAACTTCAATCGATTATTTTTTGGCACTTGACAATTAATACAATTAATTTCCACGGTTAGTCCGCTCTGTGCTCCTCTCCGTTTCAAATATGACGAAAAAAAAAATAAATTTGTAATTTATTTATCATGAATCCGGTTTTACTTGGTCTATAAACACAATTTAAAAATTGACGTATACTCTAAAGTCTGTACTTTTGACACAGTTTGGAACAGATTTTTACAAAGAGCCAATCTTTGTCACTAGAGTTATTTAAATTGGTCATGTCACCAGGACATGCAGGCGTCCAGGGACTCCAGATGATTGATCGTTATTAACTAAATACCACAATTAATTGTGTCAACCCTAATTAAGGCCAGGGCTTACAATGCAATCATGCCATTATGTATGGGGTATATAAGGACTGGAGGATAGGGATGGGTGTACTGGGTGGGTACATAGGTACTGGAGAACATAGGGATAATCTTACTGCAGCTAAATGGTGGCTTTATTTATTTATTCAAACCTTTTTAATCAAGGGGGATTCATATTGTTACATGTTGACTGTAGTAAATGTTGCCCAGGGTCCAAATAATTAATAGTATTTAATAATATTTTGACAAAGACTCACAATCCTCTCCTTGAGTGCAATCAGCTCCTCTTCCTCCTTCTTTCTGCACTCAAAGTGAGCATCAATCAGGCCCTGCAGCTCCATCAGATCCTTGTTCTGACGTTTCTTCTGGATGTCCTGTGTGAAAGAAGAACAGACGGCTCGAAAAACACAACAGACAAACAAAAATCCTGAAAGTTTTTCTCTTTTGCTCAGGTCTGCTTACATCAAAGTCCACTTTATCACCTTCTGGGATCTTTGGAGCGGTGGGTCTAGGACGAGATGTATGAGTGAAATTACATCACACATGTTTTTAACTTCATTGACATGAAAATGTCTAAAGTTACACATTGAAGACACTCACTTGAATTTTGGCTTCTCCTCTGCAGGTAAAAAATGGATAGATTAGAAAAAAAATAAAAGATTATTTTAAATTCTCATGCATCATTTTATTTGAAATGACATGTAACAAGAATTAAAAATGGACACAGGCTTTTTTTAAAATATATATAATTACAACAGTGACAGAAGTAAAACCACAGATGAATTAATAACAGGACCAAACAACTTAAAAAAGAAGATTAAATACATTGTGACAACAATGAAGTCAGTTTATATGTTAAATGATATTTTCTCTTTGGCTTGACCCCAGAACTATTTGACACAAGCAAGACAAAGCCCTTTGGCCTATTTCTTCTCATTCAAACCAGATTCTGGTGCATTATCCCGGACACATGCACACAGTAAGACCCAGCTTGCTGAGGTGGAACAGGGTTTACTGCACGGGGAAGCAGGTATTAGCCACTATAACCCTATTTTTCTCTACTTAAACCTTTTTGTTTACTCTTAGCTGAAACATTTAATTTGATTGATTGTGGACAAACTGCAAGCTAAAGACTAGAGCACTAGTTTGTCCAAAACCAGAATACATAGTTCCCATTAGACCAACCTAAGACGTACTGGAAGTCCAACATTTTGGTAGGACACCATCTGTGAACGTGGTACAGAGATATCTTTTTGAGTTCATTTTTGAAACTGTTGTCAACTATGGCTTCTGTAAACGCTGCCGGACTTTATAAAGACACGTTAGACAGTGCTTCGAGGAGGTACGAAGAAAAGATTGCTCTGACTGAACCAAACTGGACAAAGACAGAATGTGAGCAGAGCTCCCAGCGGTAAGTTACTACGACATTTAATTTTAAAAAAGTACCCTCACCATGAGCTACGTTCTGTCAATGCTTTGGAATCATTGTTTGGAATCTTATCATCGTCAATGTTAGTAAACTGGATTATCTGCTTACTGCTTACAAGTCTTTTACTCTCAGACGGTTTAACTTTCCTGTTTTTATCAGCGAGACGCACTCATCAACGCTCGATAGTGAGTGTTAAAGTCTATTCGCCTTAATGTTTTCTGATTCTTCACTTTACAGATCTATCTGCTCTGTTTTTACTGCTTTTAACCAAACAGTACACTACATTATCCCTCACACGAGCTGTTAGGGAAACAGACCAGAATGAATCTTTCCCTGATAGTGGAGCAGTGACTGGATGTAGGAAATGTGACATCAATTGGGAACTATGTATATTTGTATAATTCATTTAAGATTAATCAGGAAATGTTGAAATAACACAGTATTTTAATCTTTAATGGCCTCTGCATGCAGAAAATGGGAAGACATAAAAGCAACTTGATCTTATTGTTAGCAGACACAGAACTCAAAGCTAAGCACATACAGATTTGACACATCGCTCCCTGTCTGATCTAAATACGTACAATTAAAACTAACAAATTCAGTTTCATGTTCAAATATTTGTTACTTAAGTCTAGTGTAAGAAACTTAGGTAATAATACATAATACAGCCTGGTCTTTGCAGGTACTGGGTACATACCTGCTACTTACCAGGTAGGTATTCATTATTTGGTACATACCAAGTACCTACAGGGACTGAGCTGTAATGTGAGGTGTATGGTACATACACCTGGTATGTACCATACAGTGTACATAAGTAGCAGGTATGTACCCAGTACCTGGTATGTACAATGCAGTGTACCGTAAGTAGCTGATCAGTAGCCAATAAGTACCATGTACATACTGGGTACAAACCAGGTAAGACTCCTATGTACCCAGTAAGTCTAAAAAAACTAATATCTTCATTTTACAGCCCAGTCCTCTTAGATAACAAGTATGTACCAAATATTAGGAACTTTGTTTTACGAGGTACATACTAGTTACATAATAAACTGTATTATGTATTGCTATTGAAATTTTACTTCACATTAATTTGTAAGATATCTGAAGTTTGGATGGTTCTAGAAGATTTAACAATTTGAGACATATTTAGAGATGGCTACGAAACAGGATGCTTTTGTATTTTTGGATAAAAAAATGTGAAAATGCTTTGACAACAATAGTAAACTAGATTTAAAAAAAGGTAATTTGTAATTAACAGCTTGATTTAGATATTCTATGTCTGAATGTAGCAGGGTTAGTAGTGTTAGCAGGTTGGATTGATGAACCCGATGTGTGGTTCCATGTTTGCAGTGAAAGTCATGCAAACACTGTGAATGAAACAGGGTAAGACAGATGAAACGTTCATGCCACTGCAGCTGCAGTCTCTGACTCTATGTTGCCGCTTTATGTATTTGTCAAGTTGGCTGCAGTCAATAGTACAAGGTTTTCAGGGAATTTCTGTCACAAATGATCTCCTCCCACAAGTTGTTGGTCTGGATTTGTATCATTGTTTAATTGATCATAAAACCCCTATTACATTGTCTTTTTTTTAAATCAATCTGTGAGATTTTTTACATGATAAAATTTTAATGTCTAACTTATATGTATAATGTATAACTTAATATGTACCTATTTTTAATTTGACTAAAACTATCATGTCTGGGCTGTGATGTGCTGCGATCGGTTTTCAGAGAATTTGAGAACCATACTGTAACACATCGTATCTGAGATCTATTTATATCTGAACTAGTTTTCTGTCAGCAGATATGATCTTTGGTGTATCAGGTTTGTAATCATGGTGTGGACAGAGGGGGCAGAGAGCCAGAACAACGGACTTAATACACATGAAACTCTCATGAGTCAAAGTTCAAATTCATTTTTGATTTGATTTATTTTTAAGTATAACTCATATTTGCTGCATATATACTTTACTAATGCACATGCTCAAAGTCAGTCATTTCTGATGCATTGTGGTTAAAATAGTTTCATGCCTACTTTCAATTCCCTGAAATAAACATTTTCATATCTACTGATGCTCTGCAGTCTGATGAGGTCATCTCTATGTTTCATGGCATCTATGTTCCTCAGATTCTTATACAGCTCCACAACCCCAGTTATACAACCCTCTATTTCCTGGATCCTACAGTTATTATGTGTGTAAAATGCAATTGGAGTATAACTCAACCCGCCATGTTTTGAGCTAAGAAAGCATAAAAAAATCTAATCATTGTGTACCTTTAATCATTTCATACAGACCTCAGGACTTTTCAGCCTTCTCAGTTTACCCTCTTGTGGGGAAACAGATTATTTTAGGGACACACTAGTGGGCATGTTTGTGTCCTTCTGTTACAAACAATCTGCTGGTTATTAAGTTAACATGATGGACAGATTTGAGAAACTGATGTCTGGTCCAGTTGAGCACTCGATCATGCAACTGACATACAGTGGGTTGCAAAAGTATTCATACCCCTTGAACTTTTCCATATTTTGTTACATTACAACCACAAACATAAATATATTTCACTGGAATTTAATGTGAAAGACCAACACAAAGTGGTATACAATTGTG
>JARVGW010000002.1:889064-914656 GCA_031762495.1 Anablepsoides rubrolineatus | reverse complement strand
TTTATGTTTGTGGTTGTAATGTGACAACATATGGAAAAGTTCAAGGGGTATGAATACTTTTGCAACCCACTGTACATGTCTTCTTTCTACTTCCACGACTAACAATAACAAAGAATTGGTGAAATTATGGTGATTTATCCCCCTAGACACAATATTTCAGTTATATAAGAAAATGTTGAAACTTATTGTGGTAGTATGTTAGAAAAACGGTCAAAATTGACTCCCGTGTATAATACAGACCCCAAACTTTATGGACGATTTTTGGGTTAAATGTTTTGCATTATGCACACATAAATACGGTATGTTCCAGGGATCCCTATTTTCCCAGACACCCCTATGTCCCCTTGTACAATGCAGTTCAATATCTGATTCAATATTGTTTTATTTGTTTTAAAAGACATTTGACGGGGGAGCTAAGCTACTTTCATGACTTTTAACCCCAGAGAACAGAGGCTTGGATGCATTCCAACACATTACACAGCTATCACAATGGAAAATACTGATAGAACTAACTGTTTCTATCTGTCCGTGTTTGTATGTAAAAGTCAATAGAAAAGTGATCTGTCAAATAGTACAATTTTGATTGAGAAAGTATTAATTGAGAAAGGACACTTCAGATGTGGGACAGGTTTTTTAAACTTCTTATATCAGTCACGTCAGTCTTTGGAAATTGTAGGTGAGATAACTTTATGTTTGTTTCTGTCAGAGGCCATCAAATCTGTACAAACAGTACTTTTGAGCTGTTTAAATAAAATGTCTATAGGTAAGAAAGGTAACGTTAGTGTTGAACATGTTTAAAAACATCTGTCTGGCTGATTGACGCCTGGCAAAGGATGATAGAACAGCACCCACCCCCTTCTTACCACATACCTTCAGCCTCAGGATCTGGTTCTGGCTCTGGTTCTACCACTGGTTCTGGTTCTGGCTCTGGCTGTGGTTCTGGCTCTGGCTGTTGCTCTGGCTCTGGCTCTGCCTCTGGCTGAGGGGCCGCCTCAGGGGCCACTTCTACTTCTTCTACTATCTCCACTTCTACAGCTAAACAGCATGCAGCGAGTTGGCGGTGGAGGGTGGAGGGAGGGTGGTGAGAGGGTTAATAGAAGCAGGGAGAGGGAACAAGGACAGAGGTGGACAGAGAGGGGAAGGTGTAAGAAATGAGAAGGGTCAGAATGGAGCAGTTTGGGGGGAACTGCCACTAAATGACGCCAAAGCAAGTGAGACAAAAAGCAGTCGCAGGAGGAAAATAGTCATTGGTGGATGGAAGGTGTTTGTTTCATGTAAATAGCAGCCCTAAAACGCCATGTGGTGAAATAAAACCGTGTTTTAATCCTGTTTCTTTTCATTTATCTCAGATAATGTTAATATTACCCAGCATGCCACAAAAAGTACACCTGGAGGCCATTACAAATCTCTGACAAATTAGTACCGGTGGCGTAACGTAATCATTCAGAGTTTGACGGCTGTGTCTTACCATCGTATTCTTCATGTGCAGCCGAGAAAGAAAGAAGCAGAAGAACATCATCAAAAGATCCCATATGTACCCATTTTAAGAAAACACTAATGTGAAGTGTGGGTACAATAGGGATCCATGCTGCGCATACACAAAGCAGTCTGTTTGAGCTGAAGTAGCTCTTAGGCAGAGCCTCAATTGGTTCATTAGATCCACAAAACAACTTTTGTCATCAGGAAGTCTGTTCAGCTCAGAAGGACTGCTCAGAACATGCAGAACTACATACTTTCTGCCAACAGGTCAGTGAATTCTGAGTGATTTCATTGTACAAATTTGATCTGAGTTCACTCTTTCCTGTTGTTTGCATTAAACATGTGTGCGTTTCCCTCAAAGGGGAGAGCCTTATTGCACAGAATCAATCTGGAGGAGTCAAGCCAAACCTGCAAACATACACATTTGTGCAGAACTAAAAACGTTTTGTAAGGGAAGGAAGATCAGTTAGGCAAGATCCAGATCCAGCAGTTTGATTTAGCATGGAGCTCCTGACTGTACCTGAACAAGGAAGCTGGAGCTACTTACCCTGATCACTGCAAAAATAAAAGGGACAAAGAAACAACAGAATTAGTAATCCTGTTCAATGTTGAGGAAAAGTTGGTGCCTGAGACTGAATATGATGTTTTGACAAAAACCTAAACAGTCAAGTAGAGTTTTCCAGACATTTAGCAAAGAATGGAAAGATTTAAGTTGTTAAACTTACACTTCCTCTGTGTCAGACATGATGGCGGTGGACTTTGAAACCTGAAAACCAAAAAGAGAGAAGGTTAAAATCTGCTTTTAATGGGCTAACTCTTATTTATAGCCTTGGGATTAAGTTGCAGACATCTTTAAATATGTGCTGCAGGAGACACCCTGACTGAACCCCACCCTGCTTACACCCACACTTTTAACCCTCTCTGATCAAAACGAGATTCTGTCTGAAATGAACACAAACTCGTTTAAAAGCAACGAGGTCATTGTTGGAGGAAATGTTTTATTGAGGTGTTGGACTTTAAACATTCTCATAATTTGTCCCATCTTAAGAGCCTGGCTTTATAATTAGTGTCAGACTCTGAGCTGAAACGTGAGCCTCAGTCTGCATGTGAAAGGAGACCAAATATAAATGATTGCCAACTGGTTAAAAAAGACTGAAACACAGCAATCTGCATGTATAAAACACTGTTGCAGGTCTTAAATCTGTTAAATCTGTTTCAGTTTAAACTCCTTTAATATATGTTGTTTATAATCAAATGTCAGCTACGATAAACACTAAGCTCAACCCTAACCCTTATTTTATCAAAAATTAGCTTTTAGTTCACTGAATTATTATTATTTTTTAATTATCAGATTTTTGTTAATTAGTCTCATTAATGTGAGACCACCATGAACGTCCCATCATTAAAAAGACAGCTGCACAGGTCCCGGATCCAGTTACAGTGGATACCATGTTGAAGATTGGGTTCCATCTTCTGGACCACTACCATCTCCATTCCCTTATGTGGCTGTCCAGCTTCCACATGGTTTCCTCAATCACCTTCCCCAGGGTCCTGTCACTTTACACTGGATTTAAAATAAGTCCCTAAAGACACCAGGGAAGGTTAAGAGCCTAAAACTTAATGCTCGACTTACTTTTACATTTTATCAATTCTGAGCTTAATGTGTTTATAAAATGATAATAACCAGAAAGAATGCTTTACATTTAGAATATCTCCACATCCACTCCCAGAGGTATTTGGGTTGGGTTTAAGATGATAAGTGTTTATCCTCCAGCTATGAGAGGTTTAATGTTCATGGATCCTGTTCCAATTTACAGCTTCACTCAGATATATCAACACCATTCACTTCACAAGCTCGGAAAGGTTGCAAACTGAAAATGAGCAAAACAACAACAAAGTCCACTGCCACTATGTCGGTATCATCTGGTGTAAATCCATCAGGTATGAATCTCGTCTCCGTCACCGAATTCAGACCAAAGCAGCATAAAAACAACAATCTGCTCTGCTTACATGGCTGCTCAGAAACACGAGAACTTCAAACACAGAAAACATTTTATTCAGGCAAAAGTTGATCCTTTTAACCAAGTTAAAAAGTCCAAAACAGAATCAAATGAATTAGCTTATGATGGTGATAGGACAACACACCTCACTGCCATTAACCCATTGATCATACACATGTTGTGTTTTCAAGGCTCAAACACACAACAAATCAAGCAGAAATCTAATATTCCTCTGGGATAATCTACTAATCCTCTGCAGAACCCTCTGCTTTAGTGGCAGTGATTGGAACACACAGGCTCGGCTGCATTAAGACAAATAAAAAGATTTGGGGACATTACGCCTGAGCTGTTTGTTTGCATTCACACACTCATTCCATACTTTTCCACCTTACCTCAGGAAAGCTGAACGAAGTGAGCACCCTGTTGGCCGAGACAGGCTGTAAGCTTCTACAAACGCACCACCCTGATTATGTCTTTCTGTTACAGCGACACTTGATCCATTCAGGCTCCCTATTGGCCAAGGAGTGGGCTTGGAGGTGAGGCCGTCGTTGTGATGAGGCAGGATCTCTGTCCTCGGCGGCCCCCCTGCTCCAAACAGTCACTCAATAAGGAGATGGACGGGCTGAGGGCTGCAGAGGGAGCCTCAAGTTTGGTGAAAGCAACAGTCAAGATGTCCACATGATGCTATTCTGGGGCTGCTACATTAGGCAAGCACATTTCTTCTGAGACTGAGATGAGAGCTGAACGTCAGGGAAAGAGTGTCAGCTGGTGTTTGAGACCCTCTCAGAGAAGTCTCACAACACTAATATATAAAGAGGACAAGAAAGGGGGTCTTTGGTTGAAAGCAGCTCTTTTTGTGGAATCTTTGGCTTGTTTGTGTTTAAAGTTGTGACTTAAAGTTTTTCAGGTCTTCCAACAGCAGCTGATACATTTCAAACTAATGTTAGTCTCAACAAAAAGTGCAAAAAGCAATGATGGTGGTTGACAAATTACATCCCTTCTGGTCATCTGCTTCCACTTTACTCTTTGCTTGTTACACTGAAACACATTGTTCAAAAAGTTAAGAATACAAATATATCCTGTCCACATGCATATTTTTTTATTTTTGTTATGAATTTAATTTCTCCTTTGATGTCATTTGATTTATCTACATTCAAATTTCTTATAGTGTAACCTCTCGTGTTTCTATCTAATTCTTTTCTTTTAGGTTGAATAAATTCTCCAAATTGCCTGTACCTGTCTTTTAATATAAATGAAAACAATACTGAACTGTGCAGGCAGGGTTTCACAACCAGTATGTCCCTATGTTTCCTGGTACAATGCCTGCACTGCAGTTCAGTATTTGTACTGAAAGCTGTTTGAAGGGGGAAGCTAAGCATCTTTTATGCCTTGCATCATTAACCCCATGATAACAAAGGTACTGGGGAACACAGGTTCACTCAACCCTCTGCAGCTTGGTTTTTACAGATGATTTATTTCACACGTGGTCAAAGAGATCAGAAAGTCCTGTTTATATTCCTCCAGGGGGTGCTGCAGTCTTAGACTGAAGAGTCTCCTGCCTACGAAACAAAAGAGGAGGGTGGCTATAAAAAATATATTTTTTATAATTTACTATTGAACAAACTGGTCACGACAGGGAAATAAACAATATTCAACAAGTTAAAGGGATACTTTAAATGAAAAATGAAAAAAGGGTATTTAAACCATAAAACAAGTGATTTAAACAGTTTTCTGTCAAACTTTCCACACATTTGGAAATTCCATCCAAAACGCATCATACTCATCCTGAGCACCGGCCTTCAAAGTCTCCGACCTAATTTAACCGCGAGGAAGATTTGTGAAACAGCTGCTGCTCAAAGCTGAGACCCAACCCAAACACAGGAGCTCAGAGGAGCAGTGTGAGTCCACACGCTCTGCTGTCACAATGTTGCTGCTGTCACCGAGCAGCCTGCGCCGCTCAGGATTTATTTTTGGACTGCCACTGTGCATTTTCCTTCCATTTGCAGGAAGGGGGGGTTGAGATGGACTCAGCATGAACCTGCCGTTTTGACACTTCAGGCTGGGACAAGCAGGCAGCAGCTGGCTGGCCACCACCAAAACAGCAGCCTTACAGGTAACCACCGCTAAAACAATTACACCTTTTATTCTCCAGGTGAAGCAGAAAATCTGTTAGTTGCCCCGTGTTGGAGGAGATCAGGGTGGTTTTTCTTGTCCTTGAACAGTAAAGCACCAGCAGCTCGAGCTAGTAGCTAAAACCTTTCCTTGCTGTGTTTTTTCTCTCCTCATTGTTGCTTTATAATATCCATGGCCTTAAAATGAGTTGATCAGGAACAGTGAGGCGAGACGACTTTGACTTTTAATCTTCATGTTTTAAGAAACAAATGCTTCTTGCTGACTTCAATATTTGCAATGATTAATACTCAAAATGATTTCTTCTGTAAAGGGGACCCTGCTTGGAGCCCTTTGAGCCCTGCAAAGATTTTCACCTGGTAAGTTTTGAATTTTTTATCTCATCTCTGTTTTCCGTGACTGTATGTAGTTTTCTTGGAGTAAACTGTATCTGTAGATGTTTGCATGAGTTTTTAGTTTTAATTACATATGTTATTAGTACATTTCTATTATTACTCTTTCCTCTTTTGAATCTGCATCCTGAAGGCATTCCAAATGCCATAACTACCAAAGCCTTAAAAGGAGGATTGAACATCTCATGTGTCGGGCAGGCAGCAAGTTTAGCAGGGAGGAGTTTTAGTTTACAACCAATGACCTACAATTCACTGGGGTGACAGTAAACTGAGATTAATAAATATTTTCAGACAGACTTTATGCTGTCAGAAAACATCAGTCTTCTGAAAAGATTATCTTGTACAAAAACCCTTTTTTAAGTTCAGTTTGATTCCACAAAATGTTTATCTGTGCAGCTCTTACAGAATGTCATAATTTAACAGATTGGTAAAAACTCTTCCTTTAAGATACAAGCTTGTGAAGCATTTAGTTTAAATTGTCCATCAGTGTCAGTGGGTTGTCCCATTCATTATAAACTTTGATTCAACACATTAAAATAAAGTATAGAACAATAAAAATAAATATACTGCCAAATAAAAATGGCTGCTCACTAACAGCTTCTGTTTAAAATGAGAAAAGACTTTTATAAAACCTAATAAACAAATAAACAACCGTGAGACCTGGGGCAATATTAAAACAAGCCAGGATCAGAAAACTCAGCAGTGAGCAGTAAGTCCATTTTTCTCCCTCGTCATGAAGCAAAGACGGGGAATTGGAAAAGCCCTCCATCTGTTTATCTGTTCATGTTATGAGCTGAGTAACCTGAAAAATAAGTGAGGTACTGACGTGAAAAAGGTCATCAACAAAAATAGGGCTGCTAAGTCAAAATCCAAGATGGCTACCATCATATTTGTATGTAAACTACCCACATTGATCAGTTAAGACAGTTAACCCTAACCCTAACCCTAACCAGTAAAGGTAATGGGTTAATAGATATAATGGTCAGTCTTTTCTGGTATAAGATGTCATCCACAAAATATATCTTGTTAATAACTCTTAGCTTACATTCAATTTCAGCTCAATCTCTAGAAGATTAACTGGGTTATAGACATTTTGTATTGTCTAAAGTCAATGAGCTGTGGCAGCCATCTTGAATTAGGTTGGCTCCTAAGGGAAATCAGTTGTATGTGTTACCTGACACTTTCATTATAATCTGTTCTGTGGTACATGAGATATTTACTGATATAATTGACTCCAAATATCCATCCATCCATTATCTTTTACCTTCTTCAGGTATGATTGGTCCTCATATCCAGCAGTAGGAGGGGCAGGGTACACCCTGGAGAGGTAGCAAGTTCATCACAGGGACACGTAGAGACAAACGAGACAAACAGCCATTCACTCTCTCACTCAAACCTAGGGGACAATTTAGTCAACAGTTAACCTAACATTCATGTTTTTGGTGTACCTGGAGAAAACCTGTACATGCATGGAGAGAACATGCAGACTCTACTCAGAAAGGCCCAGATTCAATCCTGCAACCTTCTTGCTGAGAGGCATCAGCCCTGCCAACTTGAGCCACTGTGCCGCCCTTGACTCCAAATAATTAATGGAAACATTTTATACAAAACGATGGGCAAAAAAATATTTTCTACATTTTTCTTTAGGCAGCCAGAAATATTAAAACAGGTTATCTGCCAAAATGATAAACACATTCCTTTTAAACTCTTTTTTCTTCACAGGGTGCCTGAGCACTCATGGCTATTGCTTATAGCACCGTCACCCAGCTGGGCCTGTTTTCCCAGCAGTATCCGCCTCCCCTGCTGCCCAAACCTGGAAAGGACAATGTTCGTCTTCAAAAGCTTCTCAAGAGGAGTGCCAAAAAAAAGGTTTCTGCTCAGACGTCGCAGACTGCAACAACGTTCCGCTCAAGCCTTTCCCCTGTGGACGAAGCAAGCCCTGACCAAGAGCACAGTGACCACTCGCCCTCGCCGCGAACACCGGAGATAACCCCCAGCCTCTACAGCATCCAGCCCCCCCCACGTTTCTCCGTCAGGCCGCTGTATCAACACGTGGCATCTCCGTACCCTCAAGCAAGAACAAACAAGATATTTCCTCAACTGGTGACCACTCCGTCACAACATGCCTCCACAGTTTCATCATATTCTTCCCTGACCCAGGGTCCCGGAGGTTTAACCTCCACAGGGCAGGTTGCCATACCGTCACAACCATCCTCCTTTGTGCCTGAGGTGACTGTAACACTGACTGAATTTAGTACATTTCCTGAGAGTTACGCTGGCCTTACATCTGCCACAACTGTACCTTCCAAATCCAAAGTTCCAGGTCCAACTCCATTTTCAGTATCAGCAGGTCAAAATGTGGTTAGACCTCTCATTGTGTTGACCCCACTTATCAAATCTAAAAGTCCACGGCCAACATTTAAAGCAACAGAACACTCAAAATCTCCGAAGCCAATGTTTGATGTCCCCCAAATAAGGATGTATACAGCAAGCACATCATATTATGAGACATCCAGAACACCACCGGTTCATGGCACAGCTGGATTAACTTCCATTGGCAGCACAGTACCTCAAAGTGCAACATCAGCAGAAACAAATCCTTATTTGCCTCCAGCATCTGAGGTTAGAAGAGTTAAGACACCAACTCATCCTCTCTCATTAGACACTAATTCTGGGAGAATAACACCAATTTCAGAAATGAGAAGAGCAACTCCAACATCTGAAATTAGAGGAAAACCATCAACTCCAGTAAGCCTCGCAACTCAAGCAACAACAGCTGCCTTTGAAATCTCAAGGCAGGATTATCCATTGTTCACTGTGTCACCTGTTACAGTATATACTGAAAAGTCAAGTACACACCAGACAGTTTCTACTATTAGTTCTTCTGGTTTTCAAAATGTGAAACCTACAGAGCACCTTGAAACATTAGCAAACGGGGATATCCATCCTGACATGAAACCTACAGCTAAACCAGTACAAGGAATTAAAAAATCAAAGTCTGAGCCTGATCTGAAAAGAGGATCAATCCTGACAAGTGTGAGCTGCCAAAGAGCTGAAACTCCTACATTCTTGCCATCGACACAAGTAGTGGCCAGTTATCAGAGGCCAAAGACTCCAACCTATGAAGCCTCTCGACTCATGACCAGATCACCTGGCTATAAAAAACCAAAGACACCGCCGTATGGCGCTTCAGTTTCTGGTGTATCCCAAAAAGTCTTTCAAAGACCTAAAACACCAGTTTATCAACCTTCAAAGACTACCAATCAAGAACCTACACCAACGGAACATGCTGACTCAACAGCCCTTGCTATTGCAGTTTCAGTATTAACAACAAAAGATGAGGTTAAAGCTAACAGAGAGCTAGCAGTAGAAAGAACTCAGGAACCAAGTGTGAAGCAACAATCTACAGCTGAGATCTTTAAAGAAAAAGACAGCTGCTATAATAAAAAAGAACCCCAGCAGGGGTCTGAACCGCTTGCTGCTGCTGCTTCAGCCCCAACCGCTGTTGTTTCCAAACTGCCTGACTCATCAGTACCAATCCTAAAGAAAGAGGCAGGCATATTTACTGGTCTGGTTACAGCAAAACAAGACACAATAATTCAAGAAAAACAAAAAATCCCAACATCAGTCAGTAGATTTTTAGAGAAACAGAATACGGAAACAATAATCCAAGAAACAAGACCAACAGCTGAGACGTCTGAGCCTAAATGTCCTCCTCTCCAAGGTGGTGACCAAGATCCAATGAAGGCAGTAAAAATGCTTTTAGCCAAAGATAAAGGCAAGACTGATACACAGAAAGCTGTAACTGAGACTAAAGCTGATGTTTCAGTCCATACAAAACCTGTACCTCCTGCTTCTGACACAAAGATCAAACCTAAAGGCACAGAATCAGAATCTGCAGCACCTGCTCCGGCTGTTAACATCCCTGCAACAGAACTAGCTGAAGATAAAGAAAAACAGAGAAAAAATGAAACAACAGAGAAAAAGGCGTCCAGTGAAATACCTCCAGCAGCAGAGTCCCTACTTAAAGCTACACAAAAGCCAAAGGGTCTGAAATCTAAAATGACTGGATGGTCGAGGCTCAAGAAGCACATGGTGGTGGAACAGGAAGAGCCCAAATTTCCAGAAATTGTCTCTGAGAAAGAGGTCAGTGAGGAGGACCTGAGTGAGACAAAGCTGGAAGACAAGCCTGTGGAGAAGGAGAGTACACAAGATGAGAAACAAAACGAAGCCGCTCCCAAGGCTACAAAGATGTGGGACGCCGTCCTCTTTCAAATGTTCTCCTCTAAAGAAAACATCATGCACCAGATCGAGTTAAACAAAAGCGAAGAGGAAAAAAAAGAGGACAAGATGAGCGAGTCAAAGGAGATTCCTTCATTTGCATACAGGCTGCCAGTCCTGCTTTTCAGTCCCAGGTTTGATGCTAAAAAGCTTAGAGAAGCAGCGTCGAGACCCGTCACGAAAATCTCTACCGTGTTTGAAATGGGTCTGATTGGAAGAAAAGGTGCCGATGAGGAACCAAAAGACTTTAACAGAACAGCCAGAGGGTTTACGTCTACTTAGACCATGGCTGATGTGAAGAGTTCAGAGATTTTAAGAACCAAAAAACAGGTCCTTCATTGAGCAGCAGAAATAATGTACAGGTCTAGTCTTAGTCTTTATGTACACAAATTATTTTCTGGCTTGTTGAAGCAAATTTTACTGCAACTCTATACTTGACAAATACTTTATGTGGCTCTGACTGTATGGTAATTAGCTGTTAGTATTTGTTAATTAGCTTGAAACAGTAACATCAGATCAAATGTTTATGTCAACTGAGATTTGTTCTTTTTATTCCACATTTTAAAAATCCATATTGCTAGCTTATACATTATTTATGCTCAAGGTTCTTTAATATTTACTAAATGTGTAGTTTTACAGATAAAAACAATAAAATTGATACAACAAATATTGTGTGAGAGGAAATTTGTTTTTTATTATTGAATATAATTTATATAAATGTTTTGGTCCCCTTACAGCTCATGGAAACAATACTTCATTTCCTGTCAAAAATGATTAATTTAATTTAGGTATGAATTATTCAATGTGGTTACCTTTAGTAGAAACAACAACAATAAAGAAACAATCTGTTGTTTATTTTTCAAAGACGTGTTGAAATAATTTGGACACATTTGTTGGAACCTCAAAGAGACTAATTCTCTTTGTGTTATAGTGAAGTTTCATACTGTGTTTGTTTGATTTTAATTAGTGTCACAGTCAAAGCTTTTAATCAGACATTCAGGGTATTTAAAGAAAACAGCCATTGGGTCGTCTGCCATGGTTCTTAGAATCACTCTGAACATGAAGCAGAGAAAGCAAAGAACTGTCTGATTATAGATCTTCATGATTTACACTATCTCTAAGCAGATTCATGTTCCTCTGATGACAGTTTAACAAAATAATTTAAAAAAGGGAAGTTCATGGGACTGTAGCCAATCCTCGAGGGTGTGGACGCTAGAGGAAATGCGACCCCAGGCTAGCGTGGTTCATGGAAAAAGAACCAAGGAAATTATTAAAAACCATTGAAGGTGAACTCCAGGGTCAAGATTTGTCATTTTATGCTCAACTCATCTGTCACATTTAGAATTAAAATGATGGAAAAAGACCCAGAAGGCTCCACTACTGTGTGAGGATCTGTGTATATTTCACAGGGTTCATGCAGGTTTCAGTAAGTTAAATTTAAGACCTTTTAAAGACAGTAATGTAAGACCATTAGGAATGACATTTAAGACCAAACAGACGCATTAAAATAAACATTCAAATGGTCCCAGAAATTTTAACATAGAAACCTTTTATTGCTATCAATTTAGCTATTAAAGAATATGCCATTTTAACACAAGAACACTAAATTATTTAAAAAAAATAATCATATCGAGTGCAAAAATCACTGATATCAAGTCAAGTCTCATTGAAAACACACTTTCCCATGTTTAAACGACAAGCAGTGGACATGACTGAACTTCTTTGTTTTCTGGGAGGGTGAATAAGCCGTATGTAGGGGGTTTTAGCGGCAAAGAGGTTGAAAATATGGAAGTAAACTGGGCCATTTTTTGCCTGCAGTTACCATAGGATTTGTAGTTTGACCAAGAGCAGTAAGAAACTTAGCTGTTCGTGAAGACAGATCTTGTCAACCTCTGATTACGGCGCTTTACTTTGTTTATTTATGCAGCTAACGCTTCTCTGGAATGATAGTAAAAAAAAATTAAGACTTAACAAAATTAAATTTAAGACCTTGGATGAAGATCTGGGCATTTTTAAGACTTTTTTAGGCCTAAAATTTTGATTTTCAAATTTTAGACTTTTAAGACCCTGCATGAACCCTGATTTCACTTTCTTTAATTCTGGTGTTTTCTCTGTGTGTGTTGATCCTCATGTCTCTCCCCAGATGTAGTCTCCTTGTTCGCTCACCTCTCATTCTGTGTCCTGTGCTCACTTCCCTGTTGGACCAAACGGCCACTCAAGTAACAAGTGCCTTTTGTTTGAAGAACAGATTGTAACAGGGATCCAGTAAATGTGGGAGCAAATACTTTAAGTATTTCCTGAGGGTAACAGATTTATTTAACTTACACATCCAAGTAGTTATAAGAGCTAGTGCCTTTAGATGGCGGTAATAACACCAAAATGAATGTAAGATGCTGATAAGCCTCACAGAAGAAGAACGCTTCCCTGTTGGTTCAATCATAGATATGTATATAAATACTAGATAAGTCATACCCGCTGTTGGCCAATGGAGACCGGCGTCCCCACACCGCAGCCATCTTGGGGCAGAGAGCTAACATGTGTGTTGTGGTAACGTAACAGCCGTAACGGTACCTGCAGTTCTGTTTATCACCCTCAGGGGGCAGTCATTTCCTCGGCCAAACATCCCACTCACTCAACTATGTATGTGGTGGTAACGTAATTATTATATGAATGTCCATTATAAGTATGCCATTTTATAACAACATGTCTCACCTTTACAACAAAAAAATCTGTTTCAAAATCTGATCCAAATTGACCAAGTTCTGGTTATTTAAATAGTAAATACACCACACACATTCATGTTAGCTCTCCGTCCCAAGATGGCCGCTGTGTGAGGACGCCGGAAACTCCGCTATAACTTATCTAGTTATATATATATCTATGGGTTCAATGGCTGTGTCTCAACATTGCTGGCCACATTTGTCGGTTGCTTACGTCACTGCTCCACGCCGTAGGCTGTCCCAATTCATCGACGCCTACACATACAGCCGACAAAACCCAAAAAAATGTTGGTTACGTCTGAATATCCCAGAATTCATTGGACCATCAGCAAATTAAACAGAAAAACAAAGACCTCAAAGTTTTTTGTTTGTTTGCTTGTTTTGTTCTTTAAACAGCAGATTTTTTTTTTAATGAGTTTGGAATTTTACCATGGACCGAAAAATGTAAGCTAAACTAATTAGCTGAAGAAACTTTTGTTGCAATGAGACGTTAAATAAAATACAGTTACAAGTACTGATACTGGAGCTAAATCCAAATTAGTAATGCTTTTATTTATTTCCTTGTAACGTTTTTCTATTAAAACTGAATTTTATGAAAAAACAACTGAAGTGATGTGATATAAAACGTATCTTGTAAAGAGGCAGAGCGTATTCACGCAAACTTAAATTTTCTGTAGACTAGACCGTCCCATTTCAGAAATGTTTATGTAGCAGACAGGAGCAGCCTACAGCCCATGTCTGCTGCTGTCTACATCGGCTGCAGCCCATGAATTGAGACACAGCTGACGTGTCTCAAATCATGGGCTGCATCTTCATGAGGATGTGGCCCACCTGGACCACATCCTTCCCAGTCTGGGTAGGCTGCATAAAACTGCTGTGAAATAGACGGTATCTAGCCCGTTTGACATAAGTTTGCATGACCCCCCCATTACCATAGTGATCGGTTTTATATCAGACTCAAAATGTGTTTGGATGTGTATTCACATGACTTTTCACCGACAGAATAACCTGAAGACAAAGTGTTGCACGTAAATAAATTTAAAAAACACATTAATAACTTGGGTTTAGCTTCAGTATCTTTACTTGTAGTTGCATTTAATTTAAAATCTTATTGCAGCATAAATTTCATCAGCTAAGTTGCTAAACTTACATTTAAAAACAGATTCTTCAGTCTGTGATGAATTTCCAAACTACACCGACTGGGTAAAAAAATAAAAACTCCACCGTCTTTGTTTCTCTGTTTAGTTAGCTGTCGGCACATTGAATCCTGGGATATCCTCAGCCAGGAAGGATACTCACATGCATCCTTGATTTTTGAGATTTTGTGAGCCGCATTCCTCAGCCTCCTCATGAGGAGGAAGGAGCCTTTGAATTGGGACAGCACTCTGCTGTTCTGGTGAACTGCCTGGTGGACACACATTTGTTGTAAAAACACATCTTTATTTTGATCCTTAAGTTTTACCTGCTCTTTGGGTCAAAACCTACAAACCTGACATGTTTTTTCAAGTCCTTCAACATCATCATCCAGGGGTTTCAGGGTATTCACATCATGGTCAATATCTACTGGAGCTGTTGCTTTCACAGTGTGCCTCCTTCAGCATAAAGCAATAAATATCACCTACATTTACAACTTTCTGCCCCACCTTAGCCTGTGCTACAATTCCTGCACTTTCCTTGATTAACACAACTATCTTTGACCTCCAAAAGTGACTTATCTTAACATGATACCCAGCAGTCTTTAGCCTGATGAAGGTGATGTGTCTTTAGGGTCCTCACTAAAAAGACTTACAGAAAACAAGAACGGAGAAGATTTGACCAAGTTACTTATTTCACAAGTGTCCTTTTCATAAAGCTTTACTCCTGCCAATATGATTAATCTGAAATTTAAGGATATTGAATTACACTTTAGGGTTATTATGTAGGATATTGCAGTATTGCATGAGATTGTACACAATGTTTCTTTCAAAGTTTGACTAAAATGCTTTCTTCAAAAAGGTTGATCTTAGTCAGAAATGATGGCATGATAGATAGAGGGTGAGAATTCTGTAAAATAATGAGGTCAGTTGAGTTAAAATGATTGAAATGTGTTGCTTGATGATGATACACATTTTCTTTTGTTCTGGTTAAGATTTGAATCAACTAAAGGACACAATAAGTCCAGAAAATTGAGAAGATAGTTTGATATAAAAATGATCAGGTAATAATAGTAAGATAGTAAAGATAATCTAAGAGATATATTCAGATTTTTATGGGTTTGGTTTGCATGTTCTCTGTTTGGATCCTTTTTTCAGCTCCTCAAAGGAGGATCAGTGAGGATAAAACTGGACAGCTCTCCTCAACCTGAGGATTTCTAACCACATTAAAGAAAGGATGGTGCCACAACAAACCAAATGTGCACTTTACACAGTCAGAGAGGAGACAAACCCAACAAGATGACTGTCAGTCAGAGTGAGCAAACCCATCCTTTTTCAGCACAGCAGGAAACTGACCTGAGTTCATTTGTCCTCAGCGACAGGAGAAGATGGAATGCAGCACGACTTTCAATCTGCTCACAGGACTCAAATAAATCCCCAAAGTCTGCTACATCAGAGGAAACCTTCAGGCCAAAACAAACACCAGATCAAACTGTTCTGTAAAGGGAAAGACCTGCACAACCTTGGACAAAAGTCTGGATGGAAGAGATGATGTTGACATGAAATATGTTTGTTTAATCAGAACATATGAGTGAGACTGCTTGTTTGGTAATTTTGAGTTTACAGTAATTCATTTGATCTGTTGCCGTTGTTCCTTCTTGTCATCAGAATAAACTTGTGCACCAATGCAGGATACAGAGTGAGGAATATTGGCCTATATTGTTTGTAATGCTTGACCATGCATTATAGTGTTAAATAAGATGTCACACACACTGTAAGGCACAAACTTGTTTTCTTATCTGTATAGGAGTCATTTCTCTGTCTCTGTTTTTCAGGAGTTACTCAGTTGTCTCTTTGATCAGTGGAATATTTCACAATCTTTATTTCTAACTGAATCAATGAAAACTGGTACATTTAGAGGCGAAGCTTCTCTGTCAGAAGTTTTAGCCGGTACAGTGAGGTCTTTGTGGTTGGGTTGAGTCTCTGTCACTCTGGTCCATAGATTCCAGCAGGAACCACACAGATGAAATGAGTTATGGGACCTTAAGGCCCTGTCATACCATGTTTTAGACAACTTATGCCAATATCTTTTATGACTCAGATTATATATTTGATCTAATAGTTATCATTACAATATCTATACATCCAAAAGAGACTTCTAGTAGAAATCTTTGTCCCATTCTTAACGTAGACATCTTCAGTGTTGGACAAAAGATTTCACAAGTTGTCTAAAACATTATAGACTGACAGGACCTTTAGATGTAAACATCTCTCCATCATCATCCTCTCTGGTCCACGATGGTTTTATGCAGCTTCGAACATCTTCTTCCTGTCTGCCTTGTCCTCAATGTTTTTACGCCAGTCCCCAAGGGCCTCAGCCGGCTGGAAGACACAACAAAGATTTGTCAACATTAAGATAAGAAAAGGATATTTGCTGATGAAGATTCTCAGTCATTCTGGACTGACTGGACTACAGCCAGAGAGCATGAGAAGTGTGAGTAGATGAAGTATAAGAAGTTCCAATGAGATGCTATCAATGCAGCAAAATTCACATTCAAGTTAAAGGTTAGATAACAAAACTTTTTTGTGTTTTAAAAAGCTCAAAAGTCCACATTTCCCAGTTTTTTTTCTTTAAAAAGCTGCTCTTATGGGAAGAGAAACATCTTCAACAAAAGACTGCAGAATAAAACCAGAAGTTTAGAAACACATACACTTTCTTTATGAAATTTGATTATTTTCCCTTTGGTTCAATTCAGTTTAACTTGACTTTTAGGGTGTTTGAATAGATTTTTCATCTCTTAATCAGCCTTTTGTTCAGCAGGCAGGAGTTGGAGCAGCTGTATGTAAGATAGAAGCTGAACAAACAGGAGGTCAGGTGCTCAGTGGCAGAAACAGAATGTCTCCTCAAAGTGGGCTTTGGGCTTGCTTCACTAGTTCCTGCTGGGGAGAGAACTCATCCCTGACACAGCTGCATGTTTTCATGACTGCAGTACATGAGAGAGACATATTCCAAAATAGTTTTGTGGCATGTAATCTACTTTTTTGATTATTATTGTTGATGATTTTATCATCTCCAGAAGGAGGGGAATGTTATGTAGCTTTATGTTGTAATGTCAGAACGTTTACACAACCAGAAATATAAACTATTTTCCTGTCTGATTGGCTTGTAGACCTGTGTAACTTAGATCATGTTATGCTATTGTTGCAATGCTACTATGTCATGTTAGCTATTCAGCATTAGCATTAGTGTTGACAGCTAGGCTAATAGCTACACTGTCTAGATCCATATGTTCCCCAGCCAGTCCCTATATTTACCATCAAAGAGGAGAGTGTGAAGCTGCAGTTGTCATTAACTATTTGATGTCAAAGACCAATCTGTGCATCATCAGAATGTTTCAGTCATGGTGTCAGAGTATTTCACTTAACTGGGCTGGATGAAGAGTCCCACACAGCTGGCATGACACGACTCAGGGATGTTGGTATTCAGTCAGTGTAATCCCCACAGTAAAACCTAAAAAGCTGTGAAAACTCCTTTCCTCACCTCCTCTTTGACCTCCTTCTTGACCTGCTTCAGGTTGGCCCTCAGGTCCATGTTGACCGTGTGTTTGGAGCCCAGCAGAGCCTTCAGCATGGCGTCAGCAGACATACGAACCTTCTTCAGAGCAGGCTTCTTCACTCCAGCCAGGTCCACCACCTTCAGCCTCAGATCCTCAATCTGGGGCCAGACAAACATGTTAAAGCACTGAGTGGGTTAATTAACAACATGTACGACACAGTGGCTTCACACCTCTTTGATTTGTCCACATTTTATCCATTTTAACCTGAGACTTAATGTGACAGATCAACAAAAACTAGCACATAGAAGTGAAAGTTAAAGGATTCCAGAATTTTAGATGTAGCGTGTGTTTGTATTCACTGTCTAACCAACTGTCCTTAGAGTCTACCTGTGTGTAGTTTAACCTCAGAGTTCTGAGCCTTTTTTTTCAGGGTTCCAGACCAGCTAACCAAATCCATAAAATATCCATAATTTCTGGTTTCAGATGAAAACGTAGAGAAGGCTCCGAGCAGCAAAGCAGGGAAGATAAGGAAGGGCAGGAGAGAGGGAAAAAGCGTCTTACTCCTCCGAGTGCGGAAGCAAAAAAAAAATTAAAAAAAATTGAGCTCTGTACAATGACAATAAAGGCCTTACAGTATCTATGACCACAACTTTTAGAGACAAACCCTGAAAAACCTGCAGCTAAAGATGGTTCTACAGGGGATGAAACTCTTCCAAACTTTTTTTTTGTGGAAAACGTAGAAAGTCAAAACATTTTTTAATTCCACTTGAGTCACTTTGTGTTTGTTTGTCACAGAAAAGTCAAGTTAAAAACTTTGATGTGTTTTTGTTTCAACCAAATATAACAATATAATATAGCTTAGAGAAATAACACATTCATCATGATTTTTAAATTTTTCATTACAAGAAATATTTACAAAATATTTAAAATACTTATAAATTACTTCTGTTGATTTTGACTAAACCTAAATTTCCTCTTTTTCTATATTTGTAAACTTTTGAACTAATACTTTATTCTTACAAATAATTTAATTTATTTTAATGTCATCTAAATAAAATAAATCCCTAAACTTTAGACCAAACTATGCTAGGTTTAATAATGTTGAAATAAAACAATGCATCAAAACTTCTTGTTCATCTTAAATAACAAACTCAAGCCTAAATTTGTTCTCTCAATATTTGAAAATAAGAACTGAAGATGAGTTACTGAAAGTATGCTTCAGCCTTTTTGAAATGTAAAAAAGTTTTAGATTGCAGTGAAGCAAATGCAATATTTTTTTAAAAATTAAAGATTAAAACTGACTTTTTAACTGCTGCTAATAGCAAAACTTGTACCAAAACTGTTTTTTTAAAACAAAAATGCTATCATTTCCATAAAAAAAAGCTTAATAAAAAATGACATGAAGATATACATTTTTATATACATGTGTAAAAAAAAACAAAAAACATTTTGAGCATTATTTATTTTTGGCTCCATACCCAGACATTTTTCTTTTATCTTATTTTCACAATTTGTAGACATGTTGGAGAAAAATATAAAATAAATGATTTATGATGAATTCAATAATATAAGTATTGTTCACTAAAGATCTTACTAAGCTGCTGTGATAATTCCATGATGTTTAACAGATCAGTTTTTTAGAAAACCTCTGAGACAAACAGAAAATAATGCCATAAATCAAAGCTCTATGTGGAAATAAATGACTAATTTAACTGCTAAAAAGAAACAGGATTATAAAATCTGTAGCTGTTGAAGTTTGCTTATTTTGCTTGCCTCTCACCTCTTTGTTGACCTTTTGAACTTTGGCCTCGATGTCGTATCTCTCCTCATCGATTTTCTCGATGGCCAGGTTGAGCTTTTTGCAAACTTCCTGAAAAATCAAAGAAGTACTTTTCTTACGGAGATCCATCTCACAGGCATGTAAAGCCATGCTGTTATCACCTGCTGCTAAAGGCAGGTATTCTTTTGTCTGCAGCGTTAGCAAAATATCTTACAAAACACTGTGAGGCTTTTAATGAAGTTCTCATTAAGTAACATTTTCCTTGTTTTATTATGAGAATTCTTGTGTTAATTTGTTATTTCCCCCTCAGTCACACCTGCTCTTCATGTTCATTAGTCTGTTTTCATCAGTAATCATTTATCCTGAACTACTTCTTCATTTGCTCTACACCCACTCATCTGTCCATCATTCTGCTCACTTATCTGCCTGTTCTCCATCTGAGCCTCGCTGTCCTTGTGTTCAGTCTGCATCCATCTTTACTAACCCTTCTTGTCATTAACTGACCTTAGCCAACACAAAAAGGGCTAGAACAAGCTGAAAGTCACACATCCTACAATACTAATATGTGTTATCACTCATGGAAAACTGCAGCTGACACTTAGATTTATTCCTAATTTATCTTAAAACTGAAGTTATTTCAAATTAAGTGTAAATAAGGTGTTTTAAGCAACATCCAACCATCAAAGCTTTGATGGTCTTCAATCAAAAAATATTGAATTTTCATACATTGTTTTCCATCTAAATTATTACCAATCCCAGGATAATGAAGCTTCTGAAGCTAGAAGTGGATTTATGGTGTTTTGGACTCACCATCAGGGCAGCCTGGTCTCCGTTGATTTCAGGTTCTGGGCAGTTCTCAGCAAGATAAGCCTCTTTTGCTGCTGCAACATCTATCTTCTCCTGTTCAAGCCACTTAGTAGCAATCTGCAGCACCAAACTCTACAGAAACATGTAGAAGATGTACGAGTCAAAGAGAAGAAACAAACATGCAAAGGGTCTGAATGAAACAAACAAAAAAAGATTTAATTCTAACCTTTAAATGATGCCTGCGGCTGGATGTCAATTTCTTTCCCCTGTTAGATCAAGATCAGTAACTCAATGAGAAATGACTGATAATTGTTGAAGCTTATATTGATTTGTTTAAAGGCAAAAAAAAAACAACTAAGTTCAAAGGTTGCAGCCATCACACTGCAAGCTCAGCTCATCACAAAGACTCCCACGTGGAAAAGACCTAAAATTGTATTCATGTTTTTGTTTAGTCTTTCAGGAACAGTTCAGGAAAACTGTTCGCAATTTAAATTCAGAAATATTGACCAAAATATTAAACACATGATGTTTATAGATCTAAACATTTGATGGTGCATTTATCTGTAAAATTTATACTTTCAAATTGACTAAATATGAAAACAGGAGTAATGCTGCACATTTTACACACATTTACAAACTATTTCACACAATCTCAACAACTCGGACAAGCAAAGTCCCTGAATAACATTTGACCTTGACCTTAAAGCTGGGATGATGAGAAGTACATGCATGTATGTGTTGAATGAATCAGATGTTATGGGCAGGACAAAAGAAAAGTTTATGGACAGATGTCCTGCCACTGTGGGAAAATAAAAACTGTTAAAGAAGACAAGAAGACCCAGTTTGTTTAGTTTTATAAATCCAATATCTAAGAATATACACATGCTGTATTAAGAGCCAATTAGTACAATAGTGATTTAAAACATTCAGAGTCGATGTTCATGGAATTTTACAAGCAGTTACTCTCATCTAATGGTACCACTTTACAATAAGGCTCCCCTTATAGGTGTAGAGTTCATAGGTTATTAATTCATCTGTAAACACTTTATAAATTATTAATAAGTGTTTATTATGCATTAATTAAGGTTAAAAAAAGACTAAACTGTCCGGTTTCTTTCCAAATACTGAACCATTAAACATTTCAGATTAGTTTACTACCTTGTAAGCACAATAATGAATAGAAAACATATTTTAACAAATATTGTACTGTATTAGTGCATTATAAATATCCACAAATATTAAAGGGATCCTTATTGTAAAGTGTTAAACTGTCCACTATTTTGTATGGGGTGGGATTATTTGGTCTGTTAATGTGACATTTTTTAAAAACTGTTTTGATACATCATCTTTGTTGACAGTAGTTACATGTTTGAACAATAGTTTCAAATATGATAATCAACACAAAGTAAAAAAAATACTTTTCACATTAAAGACTAACTTTTGGCATTTATAAATGTTTATCTGTCATTAATAAATAGTGTACTGTATGACAGTTGTGGATATTTATAATGCAGTAATACAGTTCAACGTTAATATGTTAAATTATGTGTTTATTGTTATTATACTTACAATGTAGTAGCCTAGAGTGAAATGTTTAATAGTACTTTTAGAGTATGTACCTGAACAGATTTGTCTTATTATTTGGTAAGAAACCGGACAGTTTTGTCTATCACATCTTTAATTATTGCATAATAAACATTTATTAATGATTTATAAAGTATTTACAGATTAATTAAAAACCTATCTATAAACTCTTTATAAGCCATCTATAAGGGGAGCCTTATTGTAAAGTGGTACCCATCTGCTGACAGACCAATCAGATTTGTCTATCTGTAATTACATGCTAGTTATGTAAAAATGAGTTAACTATCCTGAGTGGTAATTTAAGAAATCTGCATTTACATTCTGACTAATCCGATAAACAATTCAATAAATCTCAAATGACGTCATCTCATTTATCATTTGAAGACTCACATTTGTAATTAATACTCGAGACATCTCAGATGTAATTATGACTAGTCAAATGACATTTTAGATATCTGATTTAAGAAGGCCCTCCTGCTACATCTGAGCTGTCCAAACAGTTGCCTTCAGACAAACGACAAACAATAAATTGTGTTTCTGAATTCATGCTGAGCTGCAGCTAAAACGTGTGTTAAAAACATAAAATAATTTAAGTTGGACTGACCTGACACTGGTAAGGTAAGGCTAGTGATGCCAATCTGTGACATTTTGACTAGTTAAATGAATCATTCAACGTAGCTTTAATATCATTCTGACTAGTCAAAATGTTAGTTAAAGATATCTTTTATAGAAAAGCCTGTTAGATGAAAAGAATCTTCTGTAATATCTGTAATTCATTTGTAGATATCTTAAAAAGAATGAAAAGAATAACTTTAAGATATTTTAATTAAAATTATGACTAGTCAGATCTAAAAGAGGTATATTTAAAGCAAATAATGACAAGTCAAAACTATAGAACTGTATTTTTCCTATCTTGAACTGGAGCCTCCATACAACTTAATGTTAAATCTGGCATCTTTTATAGTATCAGAATGTAATTATCTAATAATGACTGACTTTATGTCAGAAAATGTTGAATACTTACTCAGACATTTTGGCTGTTTTTGATCTCCTGTTAGGAAAAATAAAACAACTTTAGTTAATCAATAACAAAAAGCTTTAATTAAATCACAGCTAAACTGAAAACAACTTGTTGCTCCTTTATTATTGATTAGCCAGTGTTTGACCTTTAGCAGGAAAAAGGATATGGTTTGTGAAAATGAAACCCAGCTGCCAGTCATCATATAGCAGCTAATTTTGACCAGGCAGGGTTGTGCTGCTGACTTGGTCCTTCTGAAGACACTCTGCCTGGAGTTGGACTCGTTCCAGAGCCGAAGGAACAAAATGTCATGAGCACAGAAACATGACGTACGGTCAAACACGCAGCGGAGCAGCTAACACTGATTTAATTAACGTGTGGACATGTTAAACACCATCTGACTCCAGCTGTGGCCAGATGCTCCTCTCGTTTTTCAAAAATCGGTAAAATCAAAGGTGTCACAGAATCAAAACTGATGTAGAATGAATCAATTATAAATTTAAAGGTAGTAAAAACATTATTTTAAAATATGCACTGGCTGTAGAAAAGTGGTTAAGGGAGTCGTCCTGGAACCAGAAGGTCACCGGTTCGATCCCCCGTCCAGCTGTCTCAGTTGTTGTGTCCTTGAGCAAGATACTTCACCCCTAAAGCCTCTGATGTGTGTCCCATCAGTGTATGAATGTGATTGGCACTGATTAGTCTCCATAGTTGATCACATGTTAGCTTTGTAGGAGATCTAATAGAGTGCTGTGTGAATGGGTACACAGATTGTATGAAGCACTTTGAGTGTCCTGGAAGGATAGAAAAGTGCTATATAAATACTGTCCATTTACCATTTTACTAAAGATTATTTTATCCCAGAAACTTTGAGTTGATTTTAAAATGTAAACATTTTGTCAAATGTGTACTTTAACATAACAACTTGAAAAATCTGACCAAATAAAGTTTAATCTTGTTAAAGGTTGAATCTTTGATCCAAACATGGAAATCTTTGCCCACAATCTTTATTAATAAATGACTGGTAAGGTAAAATTAACAAAAAAAATCATAAAACAGTTAGAAGTTGTAGTAAATGTACTAAAATATGGTAATAAAATAAGTAAATTTTATTTATGAATAAAAAGGAAATTTTCAGTATTTTTTTACCACAAAGTCAAAAAGGTCTCAGCTGCTGTTCAAGCACAAGAAGTAAAAGCTGCATCTGTATTCTAAAAAACAAACACTCATCAATACTCACCTTTTTAAGAAAAAAGTGACGTCCCACCTGGACCACAGTGACCCTCAGGATTAGTCCCAGACAGAGTGAGCTGAGCCAGCTGTGGGAGAGAGCTCACTGACGCACAATGAGCTAAACAAGAAGGACGTGAGGCCTGACCAAGTGCCAAATGTTAAAGAATAAACATGGTATATAGGGTGTTGGCTGCCAGCTCAGCTGGAACTCAGCCCTCTTTATGGTAGCAGAGACTCTTCTGTCCAATGGCTCAGCAGAGTCCAGAAATACCTCCACTCTCCGAAGGAACCTCATAAATTTTAGCTGCAGAAAATCACCTCCCCATCAGGTTTCCTACCTCTGAGGCAAGTAAAGAGTTAAAGCAATTATTTATTTATTGCTTATTTGTGTACGGATAAGTAGTAAGTAACACCTTACACTATATCAGGGGTGTCAAGTTCAGTCATACAAGGGGGACAGAATTCAAAACATGGTCCAAGCTCAGGGCCTATCTGTCAATATTCACTGAAAAATGTTTTATAACAAGTTTAACTTGAATACAAATTACCTTTACCAGTTTGTAATATTTAGGACATACACCTTACATATTTATCATTATTTTCTTAACACTTACTTTCCACCAACAAGTTTTCAATTCAATAAACTTTAGTCATCTCCAGAGGGTCAATTAAAAGATGCACATAGAGCAAACATAAAAAGAAAAAGGGAAAAATAAAATTTCATGTTTTATTTCCTAAAGATGCTTTTGATCACAATCCTGCAAATCAGTTAAGAAATAAAATCCTAGTTAAAATCCAACTTTAAAATAGGAAGAGAATACAGAAAAAGATAACTAAAGTCAGTTTCCTGTTCTTCTCTTCTTACAGAAGCTCCCTGAATAATTCAAACTTAACTTTCTTGGCTTGAAAGTTGGCCAGCTGTCATGAGAAGTCTGCATATTGGGCCTGCGAGCCTTCACTTTGACACGTGTCTGTAGCCTTTCCCGAACAAAATCTTTTCGCCAGAGAAACCACACCTGTTTCCTTTCTCACTCTTTTCAGACAGGTAGACCATCTCTGTCCACCACTGATTTGGTTGAAGTACAATAAAACATTAGTTTTGATGTGTTTTCTCCTCTTTTTTTTTTTTACCAAAGCAAGCTGTGTAGACTCAAAGCAGTGCTTCCTACAGGCTGCTAAAACACAAACAGCGTGTCTCACCTACACAGCAAAAATGCCAGTGTTCATTTAACACCAACAAAGTGTCTGTGTCCACACTTGCTGGTGTTTTTTAATTTAACCCCAACCAGTGTTTAATAATCAACAATTTTGTGTGTCACATTAACATAAAAATAGTGTTGGCGTTAAAAAATAGTGTTAAAAGTAAAACCAGCAAATGTTTAATGGTGAAGCTAACGGCTAACACAAAACGGTCAAGAGGCTGGATTTCCCATTACTGTACATGTTGACAACAGAGCAGAAAAAAAGGACTGAAGATGTAG
>JARVGW010000002.1:847510-849499 GCA_031762495.1 Anablepsoides rubrolineatus | reverse complement strand
TGAGGGAAAGGAGGCGTAATGACAACAAGGGAACACAAGAGGAAGACAGAAACACAACAAAACACACAACCTCACAGTTATTTGCTGCTACCTCTCAAAAAAGTGCTTCAAAATGTTGTTTTTTGATTATATTTCAGGCAGTTCATTCAAATGATACATTGATAAGACATTAATTCATTATATTTTGACAAAATGCAATTTTGTAAATGTTTTAATCAAAACACTGTATTTGCCTATTTCTCCATATCTCACTTTTACACTTAATCCTCATTCTGTGATGGGTCACAAATGACTCATAAATACTCACTCTGACATCTTGATGGGTTTTTTTAACCCTACAGAAAAAAATACAAGAAAATAAAATAAGATTGATAGAAATAACAAGTAAACAACAAACAACAGAAACCAAAAACCCAACTAGAGATGTGCCAAAAGTCTGAACCGCCTCAGTTAGATGGAAATTAGAATTCCACTTAAAGGAAACTCGACACTGATGTGAGCATCAACGACTTGCCTCCAGATAAAACCCCTCAGCTCTTATTTTAGTCAGAGGAGCTGAGGTCCAGTTGTTCCCTCTGAGCACTCGTCGTGAGAAGATTATCAAGCAACACTTGATCCTTTCTCTGTTGCTCCAAACCTCTCAGACATGACAGACGCTCGTCTCAGAATAGAAGCAGAGGAGAAGAATCCAGATGAAGAACAAATCTCCTCTCGTTTAACGGATCTGATCTCATCTGGACACAATGTGGAATTTTTTTAAGATGCTGATCTGATTCCTCCATTTTGGACTGAAAAGTTTTGGTTGTGATTTGACCTGTAAGCTAATTTAGACAAACTCTAAACTACTAGAAAACATTCTAACTAATGATAAATCCTAAAAATGAAGAAATAAATTGAATAAAAATAAATTCAATTAGAGATGCTAAATGAAAAGAGACAAAAATCTTCATTTCCAAAAACATATTTTATATAAATTGAACTGTAATAAAGTTTTGAGTTATATTAATAACAGGGGGAGTGGTGGTGCAGAAGTTATAGGTGGTGTGCCTGTGATCAAAAGGTTGCTGGTTCAAATCTTGACTGTTACATTAAACTCTGGAAGGTGAAGCCCCTTCTGCTCCCCCTGCCCCACTCATTAGCTCAGTGGTTATATCTGACAAATAAATCAAATAAAACAGTTGCTGAATCCTCATGACTTCGCTCACTGTGGTGACCCCAGAGAAAGGCTGTCGGGTCAGAAAAAGTCAGCTCTCCCTCTCTTCTTCTGTCCAGCTCCTCCTGCAGGTCAGAGGAGCTCAGCTCATTTCATCTGGATCCAGGATCTCGTTCTGGAGTCCTGTTCCTCAGGACAGCTCACATTGTTGTTCAGCTCACAATAGTTGTTACTGTGATGCTTCAATCGGTCCATCCGTCACTCAAACTAAACCCTCAGACCCTCTGCTTGACTCCCACCTGACCTGAAGAAGTCTTCCTTCTGAGAATCTGCACCTCAGCTTTTACTAAGTATAATAAGAAAAAAATCTGATTTGGCATTTGGCACAGCTTTTTCTTCTTCATTCTGTTTTATTTTATAATCTTTGAAAAAAAATTGTCTGGTCTTTTTGGCAAAAGAAATAAAAAGAAATAAATAAATAAAACTTTTATTATCAAAGTAAAATCAAATTTCTAGACTCTTAGCAAAAAGTCATTTACTTGAAGTTGATTTTAATAAGTATACTTGAGTATAAGTTTAAGTATATCAAGTATACTAGGCACTGTGTACTTGTACTGTCCAAGAAAGTATATTGATTTAATACTTGTTTGAAATAAATTGGGACTTTTTTCAATTTTAAAAAGTATACTTTAACTATACTGTTATAATTGTCTTTTTAAGTTTATAAACTCACCAAAAAGAAGTTTGTTTTAAATACATGTCACTAAGTATACTAAAATATATAAAAATGTATTTTCCTAACTGTACTTTTATTTAACATGTACACTGATATAAGT
>JARVGW010000002.1:835010-842510 GCA_031762495.1 Anablepsoides rubrolineatus | reverse complement strand
CAGACACAATAATCAGAGTTAAATAATGTTGATACAAATGCAAAACTCAAGATTTCCTGATTTATGGATTAATTCTTTTGGTAAAATTAGATTGTTGAAGATTAAAGCTAAGGTACTCAAACTGTGGTAAATGGTAAATGGACTGAACTTATAGAGCTTTATCAAGTTCTTCTGGACCGCAAAGCGCTGTACACTTACATTCACCCACTGATGGGCACACTGACAGAGGTGGGGCTGCCATGCACCGGTGCCACCGGACCCTCTGACCACCATCAGTAGGCAAGCCGGGTGAAATGTCTTGCCCAAGGACACAACGACTGAAGCGGCTGGACGGGGGATCAAACCGGCGACCTTCCGGCTCCTGGACGACTCCCCTAACCACTCCACCACAGCCGCCCCAATCTGCTGGCTTCTTCTTTAGATTGTTCTCTTTTTTTCATGTACAGTGCCCTGAGACAATGTATGTTGTGACTTGGTGTTATATAAATAAACTGAATTGAATAAGGTTACTACAACAGAGTTGGTCATTTAGATATTATTCTCAGACGAGGGCACAACATAAGGTTGGATAAAGGTTTAACCCTGGACCTGAGATATTGGACTTCGATGGAGTTTGGTTAGTCTCCACTGCAGGGAGGGGCCCTAAAAATGGAATAAAAACATTTTTTTTGTATTGCATCTTTTTAATGTGGAATAAATTCATGTAGAGAATGATCCAACAATGAACAGGGAGCAGGACAAAGTCAAGTCTTTGTTCAACACATTTCCAACAACAATCAACTTCTTTAGCTGCAGATAAAAAAAATAATAAAAACAAGTGAAGTCAGGTCATTTTGAGTAGACCATGCTGGTAATCAGGAATTTTCTTATTATAGAGGTTAAACTACATTATTGTTCTTTACTTTTGTCTTAAATCATGGGGAAAATACACGTGAGAAATTTTAATGTAGTAAACTAAATGTACAGATTCTTCAAAGGATTGTTACGTTTTTGGTAACTTAAATGAAGGAGTTGTTATATTTTGGTAAAAGAAAAATATTGGTGCTGTAATTTGGCCATTGGCTGCCCTGATTTCTAAAAGTTAACATTGCCCAAAGAAAAACTGAATCAGGACCATCCCAAGACTGCACAGAACCATTTTACTTGTACCAGAAGTACCTGTTTTAATTTTTTTTTTTAAGAAAACAAAAACAATGAAATGTTCCCCTGATAATCTGTACAGTCTATTACAGAGCATAAAACAACTAGGTGTATGTTAGGGAGAAAAAAAATCCCACTTTTAACAGAAATCCCACAAGTTCACGATAAAGTCAAAGGAAGCTTGCTGTACAACTTGAGGGAGAAACATTTTACATAGTTCAACTCTTTGCCCAAGGTGCGTGGGCTCTGTAAGTAAAAGTATCACAAGTTCTCACACTGCACCATTGTGAACTAAAAAAAATCTCCTGAGATCCCCATTAAGAACTGTCCCTGATGTAAACAAAATAATAACAATCAAATAAACAAAAGGAATTGAATGGAATTAAAACCACACATCCACTATGATAATGTGATATCAAGAAGCTGTATACACTACAGTTTAGGCTACTGCATTCCTAAAACCAGTATTTCACTGGGCTGTGATCCTTGGAGACAAGTTATCGACTCAGAGAAGCGTTGAAAGAAAATCACAGTTACTGAATCCTCAGCTTTTGAATATCAACTTCTATGTTCAAGTATACAGTTTGCAAAACTTTATTCAAGGTTGTGCACGTAGTTATCGACCTACACTCAACTTGGCTGCTTTGTACCCATCTTGTTTAACTTCTGGGAAAGGAGTTTGTCAAAGACAGGATTGGATTGGATACTTTATGGGTCTGGCTTCATAAAATAATTGCGGTCAATGCTGCTTACGTAGTTTATGGAAGTTTATTAAATTTACGTAGAGTCAAAAAATAACTCTTATCAGACTTGAAGATGGACTGAGCATCCTGCGGTGTCGCCGGCTGAAAGAGGGTGTTGTAAAACCAAATGAGGCATCATTACAATGTCCCTTTAGCTAAATGCCTGTTGCAGGTCGCACAACAACAAAAGTCTGGGAATGAGATCAAATTTAATCTGTGTGAGGAATCCTCCTGATGTTGAGTTTCTTCAAATAACTCAGCTTTTGTTTTAGTTGGATTAGTGAAGGACTCCACAGAGCTGTTAAACATCAGGACTTTAAGCCTCTGAGACCAAAAGAACTCGAGAACCTTGGACAAAGCTTCAAGTTGTTTTTGAGACCCCCCTCAGGAAAGCTACACACTAACTAGTCTCCAATGGTCTCAGCCAAGTGAGCTGGTGCTTTACATTACAGAGGATGAGGAGGAAACTTACAGCCTAGTCACATTCACAGATCTGCAAAACAAACAGTAACAACTACAACAAAAAAATTACACTAAAATCCTACAACCACTCAACCAAAAAGGAGAACAAATCAACTCCAGAGGCCCAGTGTACAGGGAGAAGTACAGCTGCCTTTGGTTTGTCTTTTGGAAAATAAAGAAAACCTTGGTGGCACTGAGTCAGTTCCAAGCCACTTTGCGTGAGATTGCCTGTTTGAAGCACTTGGGATCTACATCACCACCAGGCCGCAGGGCTTTCTCCAGACTCACCAGAACGTTCTGGTGGCACTCTTTGATGTTGACAGGGTACTTGGCTCTCAGTAGTTCATACGCACTGATCAGCCTCATGTTCTGCTTCACCATCAGGTACTGGATGATGCACGTTGGTGCTAGAGAAAAACCATCCCGGCAATGAACGAGAACACGCTTCCTCTTCTCCGTGGAGGCGTTAATGCACTCGTTGATGTCCTCAAAGCAGCAGTGTTTGAGCGTTGGGCTTTCACCCATGTTATCCGGCATATCCCCCATGTCCACCTTAAGCCGGGACCAGCTGTGCCGAGCACCACGTGAGCAGGTGCACGGTATGAGACTGAGGCAGTGGCCAGTCTCTCCAGGCACACTGCTCATGTCGATGATGCTGTCAATGTTGTTGCGGCACAGAGCACGCCCGTTGTACGCAGCGTTCAGATTACCCACATAGATGTAATCCGTCACTTTGGAAATGACAGGATCAGAGTACTGGAACTGTTCCAGCCCTATGGGTTTGGGCTCTGGTGTGTCTGGGGCCCTAGCTCCTGCTGGCCTGGTGACGACTCTCCTACTGTAGTTGCGCAGTTTCTTAGAGCCCGAGCGAGATGGAGGTGTCGAGTCAGACTCTGAGCTGCTGTTCCAAGGCGGAGAGAAGAGCGAGAAGCGGCTGGACACTTTGCTCTTGTTGAGGATCTCTACAGGGCTGGGCAGACTGGAGTTGCAGTTTGTGGTGGAGGCTGAGACGCAGAACAGGGATGCTCGCTCCAGGGATCCTGTGCTGCTGGCAGCACCCCCACTGTGAGCCTGCTCCATCTGCAGGGGAACATACAGCTGACATGTATCTACACATTCTCATACAAATGATACAGTCCTGTACACGTCTACAAGTCAAAACATCTGTGATTATAATCTGAACAACTATTAAACAGTCTAAAGCTAATTAGCATCAGTTGCTGATTAAAAGCACCTGCTTTGTGAGTGTTATAGTTGTGAAACAATGTTGGTACTTTCACTTGAGACTAGGGCTGCCACAAACAATTATTTATATAGTAGACTAATCACTGATTATTTTTTTCAATTAGTCGACTAATCGAATCATACGTTAATTAAATATAAAACATACAGCTTATTGCACCAGAATGCAGCTGGTCTTATATAACCATCATTAGATTTTACCTATATAATAACTAAAAATAATTACCATGGAAGGCAAGTTCTGCCTTGCAGATGTTGCATTACAAAGGTTTCTCTTTCATTTTCTTAAAATGATCCCACACTGTTAAGCTCTGTTGTCAGGCAGCCATGATACCAGAGCCTGTCTGTATAATGTCTTGTGACGTCCACGTCCTACCCAGGTTACCACTACTGCACATGTGTGTCAAGGACAGAAAGGTAGATGAATGAGGCAGTGGAAGGTGTCAAAGCACTTTGGAGAGAAAAACAAAGTTAAAAAAAAAAAAAAGAAACGACTAATTGACTATTAAATTAGTCGTTGACTATTTTAATAGTCAATTAGTCGTCGACTAGTCGATTAATCAGGGCAGCCCTTCTTGAGATGATTCTCATGGTTATGCCTGGTTCACACAGTAAGACAACTGTGCAGATTTTTCACCTGATTTTGTCCTTAAGGATGTTCCGATTATTTTGACATCTCCGACCTCAAATCAGGGATATTCAACATGTTTGATTGTCTTGACCTGATATCCCAGTGTATAGGTGTTCCCTCGAGGACAAACGAGCTGCAGCCTGATAAATGTGATGTGTAGCCAATCAGAAAGAGAAGTGATGGAAACAAAGAGGGTAATCCAAAATACAGAAGACAAAACAACCGCCATGAAGCACCAGAAAGTTTGGTGGATGTTTTCTCTGCTAAAAATAGTCCACAAACTATCACTATTACTTCTTACTCGTCGGTCATGTTTATTTATTCTGAACTCATAGTTGATCATTTTCACGTATCTGAAGCACTAACAAACACTGTGCTGGCAGGGCGCTGCCAACAGCAGCTTATTTGCATAAACAGGTCATTCTGGAAGGAGCTCAGAACAGGCAGAACTGACCAGGTGAAATGATTTTCTGTAGTAAATCTAATGAACATGTAACCCTAACCATGTTTGGTCAAAAAAATAACAAATTATCTGACAAAAGCTTTGAGAACTTGTAATAGTTAATATATCAGTATAGAATTGCTGTTTCTACTGTACAGTTTACAGATGACTGTACTGTAGAGATAAGATAAATGTTGATTGACTGCATTGTCACAAATAAATGATTGGCAATTAATAAAATAATTGTGGTTGTCCAATAATTCAACATGAAAATAGTTATAGTAAATAGTTTTTGAAATAGAATCCACTCAGTTTTTACAACACAGCACGTTAACTTTGGACATACTTGAAATAATTAGCTAAATGCAATGATGTTTTACTTTTTTAAAACAATTAACAAATGTGTATTTGGAATAACTATATCTTAAAGTTTATTCAAAATACTCTGCAGAAACCTCAAACTAAATTCTTCAGAGATGAAATGCTGAAAGAGGTTCACAAAACTTAATCTAGTTTGACCCCAAAACAGTTTAATCAACAAAACCTTTTTAACACGAATAACTTGTTTTGTTGAGTTCCTTTATTGCTAAAAGCAAAAACAACCGACTGTTGTGTTTTAATCTACCTGAGCTTTGAGGTTGTTCTTCCATTCCTGCGTCTCCAGAGCTTTGAACCTCCCGCTGCTGTCAGAGGACACGGACACACACAGGGGCCGGTGGACCCTGGGACGTAGCTGTGGGGTGAGGGCCACAGGGGCCGGCCTCACATCGCCGTTCTCACGCCTACTCATCATTAGATTTGGACAGGAAGCTGAGAAACACAAGAAGGAAAATCATGACATCACCATTTGCCACCTGCCTCAACCAAGACTCAAGACCAGCATCAACCTCTTCCAGGTCTTATGTTAACTTGTAGTTAAAGAAAGGTTTATTTATAAAAGCTTCAAAAGTTAAAACTAGAAATTTAAAATGAATTCTAACATGAACTATAAGCCAGCAGAGAGAAGCTAAAACAGGTGTGGTGCATGTTTATGTTGGTAAACAACATGAAGATGGTCCGGCTGTTCAAGTGTAAAAATGTTCGAACAATAGTCCCAAAAAAGAAAAACACATAAATGATCAACTCAAGTTTAATTTTAGACATCCATCTTACACCTTATATGGGTTGTTTAATGTAAAAGATTTAATTTATAAACATTCTTATTGCTAAAAATACTTGAACATTAAAAACACAGGAAAACAAAGTTACAGAATCAATGCAAAAACTTGTTTCTTTTTCCAAATGTTTCAATACTACTTTACTGCAGTGGTGTTTACCTTTAATTTGTAGAGGATTTTGTTTTCTTTGACTTTTTTAGTTGACTGATCAACACCAAGCAGCTGGTGGCAGTAATGAACCCACCTCTGTTACCTCTGTTAGAGAACAACAGGTCTATGAAAATAAACAGTTACTTTACCTGAACAGAAAAATAAAATTATAACATGTGGATTATTGAACACCAGATCTCTCTCATCTTAGTGTTACTTAATAATAATTTGATAAACTGATCAGAATAATGATTCATTATATCCTCCTAGTGAAATTCATTATAGTAAATGTTTATCAAATAACTCTGTAACCAATTAAAAAAGAAAAAAATATATTTTTTTTCCCTCTGTCCTGCAACAACTTTGATTACTTTATAGGTATTTGTACTCTTTTGGTCCCGTTGAGCTCTGAATTGTGATAATCAGAATTATTTCAGGAGTAATTGATTAACATCTGCAGTTGTAAAAATTTATAGATAATGCAGCAACTGTTGTGTCACAAAATTAAAGTCTTTATTTATAATATTTAAAGGATTCTTAGCAAACTAAGGTAACAAAGACACAGCTCTACAGTTTGAAACCATATGTTTGTCTTCATTTTAGCCATCTTTATTTTATTCAGAAATAATCCAGATTTTTTAAATGTGTTACATAATCAATTACTTACATATCCAAAAGATTGGAACCCAAAGATTTTTTTAAACGCACTTCTTAGTGCATAGTTTGAATAATTTTGAGAGTTTAATTAGGATGTCATCTGATGGACTAAATGTCGTTTATTGTAGTCTAAATAAGAGAGACTGCACAGAGAGTACAATTAAACTATCCATCACGACTGCATAATTAAACAGTTTGAATCAGACACACTTCTTACCGAGGCTTCCATCGTGTTGGCCGAGAACTGTTGGGTCCACAGGGTTCTGAGCAGACACGGTTTCAGTCCACTCATCCTCAGGGTCCATGGTCAAGGCTCTGGCGGCCCGTCATCTTCGGCAGGCCGGACAACACTTCAGCTCCATCGGATACACGGCGGCTACCAGCAGCTAGCAGCTAGCAGCAGCAGCTAGCAGGTTAGCCTCTGGTTAGCTATGAGTCATAATAGTCCCCAGGAGAACAGTAAACCCAGGCGGGTCCGGACGGAGACAGCTGTCACCGGTGAAACAACTCAAGCCGGTGCCCAGGAAGCTAACTGCTGCTGGTTAGCGACGTGCCGACAGGAGGTGCAGCCGCAGAAACCAGCTCCCTGAACAGCATCCTCACAGCAGCTAGCATCGCTGTAACCTCCGCTGCGTGACGGAAACTCACACCGAGGTCAATGACTGGGTGGCTGGCTGTGATGCTGGAGTCTACGCCGGGGGGCCAGTGTTAAAACACGGGTCATCTCTAAGCGCGTCTGGAGGGGCCACGTGTGTTAAAGTTGGGGTCCGCGGACCAAATCTGGCCCTACGTAATATTTCCTTTTTCACACTTCCGCATTTTAAACCGGAAGTAGCGTTGTTTTACTTCCGGTGGCTATAGGATTAGCAAGAAACA
>JARVGW010000002.1:802006-819629 GCA_031762495.1 Anablepsoides rubrolineatus | reverse complement strand
CTTGTTTCATTTTGTTTTTAGTTTCTTTTTCTTTTATCTTGTATCATATTATGTCAATGTTTGAAATTTGATAATAATAAAAAAAAAAAAATAATAATAATAATAATAATAATAATAATAATAATAAAAAAAATAAATAAAAAAAAAAAGTACAAAACAGAGATTTCTCCCCAAGAAAATGATGAATTTTCCCTTACTTATGTTAACATGTTGTTTGGATTCTTCTCTTATCCCAGTAATGAAACAAAACATTTTAATATTATCAACTTAATTTTATTAAATGCAAAGTACATAAATCTAAATTCTCAAACCTTGCTTTTCAGCTTAAAGAGGAATTCAAACAATATATTAAAACATAGCAGAATATCTTACAAGCGTAAACTTGTGATCAAAGGCTGAAGACAGATGGAAATAAATAAATAATTAAATAAATAAATAAATAAATAAATAAATACATACATACATACATACATACATACATACATACATACATACATACATACATACATACATACATTACATTTATTCTGTTTTTCTTTGCATTAAAATATTACAAAGTAAATATATTTATTTAAATTATTTATTAGATTATTCGTGGGAAAAAAGCTAAAACCCCCTTTTAACAGGAAAAAAGCTCCAGCAGAACCAGGCTCAGGACAGGCGACCATCTGCCTCGACTGGCTGAGTTTGAGGGACAGGAAAGAGACACAGACAAAGACAGAAGGACTGTTCAAGGTGTATTTTCCTCTGGAAGAGACAAAGCAAACACATGCTGTTCATAGAAGTAATTACAACAAACATTTAGAGGAGAGTGATGAAGACAGCAGCAGAGTGAGGAAATGTGTTAAAAAATACCAGATAAGAAGAGGGCATCTGTCCATCTGTTTTCTGCCTCTTATCTGGAGTCGGGTCGCGGGGGCAGCAGCCTAAACAGAGAGACCCTGACTTCCCTCACCTTAGCCCCTTCGGCCAGATCATCCGGGGGAATCCCAAGGCGTTCCCAGGCCAGCCAATTAAGAAACATAGTTCCTCCAGCATGTCCTGGGTCTTCCACTGGGCCTCGTCCCAGTGGGACGTGTGGAACACCTCACCAGGGAGGCGTTCAGGAGGCATCCTAACCAGATGCCCGAGCCACCTCAACTGGCTCCTCTCGATGTGGAGGAGCAGCAGCTCTACTCTGAGTCTCTCCCGGATGACTGAGCTTCTCACCCTATCTCTAAGGAAGAGCCCAGAAACTCTGCAGAGGAAACTCATTTTGGCCGCTTGTATCCATGATCTCATTCTTTCGGTCACTACCCAAAGCTTGTGACCATAGTTGAGGGTAGGAACGTAGACCGATCGGTAAACTGCCTTTGCCTTCTGGCACCGCTCCCGCTTCACCAGGACAGACCGGTACAGCGCCTGCATCACTGCAGACGCAGCACCAATCCGCCTGTTGATCTCCCGCTCCATTCTTCCCTCATTCGTGAACAAGACCCCGAGATACTTAAACTCCTCCACTTGGGGCAGGACCTCCGACCCGGAGAAGGCACCCTACCCTTTTCCGGCTCAAGACCATGGTCTCAGATTTGGAGGCACTGATCCTCATCCCGGCCGCTTCACACTCGGCTTTGAACCTCTGCAGTGAGAGCTGGAGATCAGGATCTGATGAAGCCAATAGGACCACAACTGAACAGTTGGTGGCAGTGTTTAACAGTTTGAAACATCACCAGAAGAAGTGATTGTTTTATACAGAACATATGTCTATATAATCTGACTTATGGTGACAAATGTTTTTTGTTTTGTTTTTTGTCACCATAACATAGTGTCATTTTATGTTTTGAAGGCTGGTGCTCTGTTCCTTTTGGTTATAGACCTATTACTAAATCAGAAAAAGTGAAATGCCCCTTTAAATTCACTGTTGGTGATTATCAGGAGGAGGAGAGGACAAAGTGGAGAACTTACAAGTGGCAGAGCGGCTTGGGAGATGGTAATTTAATTTATTTAGATATTATTTTTTTTTATTACACGTCCTACAGTCTCTGAGATGTAAAATAAATTTCAAGGTGAGTGTTTCTAACACTCTCCAGTGTCTCAACTGACCAGGAACACTTTGGAATCACCTCAGAAGAGCTGAGGGGGCTGCAGACAGAGAGGTCTGGGCTTCCCTGCTCAAGCTGCTGTGACCATCCGGATGAAGCAGAAGATAATGAATGGATGAATGTTTGAAAAAAACTAAAATATATGTCAGATACCTGCAACATGGGGGAAATCCATGTAATTTACTGACAATTTGTTCCTGACATGTAGGTTTGATGTCTGAATCTGTTAATAATCTGAACTTTAACAAATGTTTATCATATGTTCTGAACAAGTTGTTGGCACCATTTCTTTTAAAACTTGCTTGATGTTGCTAACATTTTCCATGATGATGTGCTGCCAGAAATATTACAACAGTTTCTGAGAGCTAATAATGAGCAGGTTACAGCCAACCTGCTGCTGCATGAAGCTCCTCTGGTTCTGATCTGTGAGCTCACAGCTCCTCACCTCTTCATGCAGGTTCTGATCTGAGAGCTCACAGCTCCTCACCGCCTCATGCAGGTTCTGATCTGTGAGCTCACAGCTCCTCACCTCCTCATGCAGGACAGATCTGTACGGAAGCCCAGAGCAGCCATTTTCTGCATATAATTATTTCCCATAGAAATAAATTAACAAGTTAATTTCCAGATGGTTTTCCTCTTGTGTATCATTCAGTAGGCATGGAGACGGCCTGGTCCCCTCAGCTGGTCATGGATGAAGTTTACTATTTATTTATTTAGATCACAGATCTCTTTTGCAAGGGCGGCCTGAAGGAAACATTTTTGTGTCATTTTTGTATCGTTACACAGGCTGAAAATGTGATTTGTTTCTCTTAACTTTCGTATCAGCCCTCATCATTTAAGGAGACGGCTGTCCTGACTGCAGATCAGCAGGTGTTTACACACTGATCCTGCTGATATAATAAACTTCATTGGTGACCAGCTGAGGGCATCGGACCGTCTCCCATGTTATTGAATGATACATAAGAAAGCCATCAGAAATTAAATCATTATCTTGAAAAAACACTCCTCGTTATTTCATGATAACAACATATGTCGTTATTATGAGAAAACCAACAAAAAATTATAGGTGGAAAATGGCCGCTCTCTGCTTCCGTAGACATGTATAAACACAGCAAAAATATATTTTTCACAAATTACAAAATTAAAAATATTACATCTGTAAAATTTTCAAATAGAGCAAATCTCCATCTTTCTTTTTACACAACATGTACAGAAACATGGTCCTCTATTGTAATCACATAAACACTCCATAGTAAAATAAGTGTGGTAGTAGCTGAGCATCATCACCAGCATTTGCTTTGAGCCCAACATATTGTGTTTAAAACTTTACATTTAAAGAATGCCAGGTCTCAAATCAAGTGTAATGAAATATGCATTTCAGTTATCTATGAGGACCAAAAACTTTTAGCTTTAGAAACATTTATTTTTCTTAAAAAAAATAGTATATAAAGTCAAGCTAAACAATATAAACTAAAATGAAGCCTAGGCGTAAATTCAGACTGGAAGACTTTCTCCACCTCACCTACTTCATCCAATCATCGCATCAGGCTCCCAGCTGTCATCAATCAGCATCAGATCCTCGCCTCAATCAGCTCTCATGGATCCAGGACTAAAGGCTCAGCTCCCAAGATTCAGCCGGCTCTCCAGACGCGCTCAACCCACCTCCACCCCTTCTCCACCTTCATCTCAGGCGCTTCCTGACTATCTCTCCCCTTTGGCCTCCACACCACCACCAGAGTTCGAGCCCCGGGGGGGAAGACGTTATATCTAAAATCCTAAGCGGATTGCTAGCTCACAGCAGTTCACTGCACCCACGTCTTCTGCCGGGGCTCGAGCGCCAAAGAACCTTATCAATAAAACTGTTAACTGCCATATTTCTGTGTGTGAGTCTTTCCAGGTTGAATTCAACTCTTATGACTAATAAGTTGGAGTTCTTATTTGAATGACTTGAAATACATTTTTATATGAAAAATGTAGTTTTCGTGTGTGTTTTATGGATTTCATTAAAATTCCAGCTTTGAACAACTTTTATTGTATAAATAAGTAAATTTATTTATTTGTGATTTTAATTTCACACAGTTTTCATATAAATATAAGGACAAACATTCTTTTCAAAACTTACAAAAACAAATACAAATATTACATTCATAAAAAGATTTTGAAAAAGAACAAACAGCTTCTATAGACAGAAACAGAAACATGGTCCTCTGCTGCAGGGATGATTCAAATCTGACTCTGAGGTTTGATCCCACAGCAAACAGAAAGTGGGAGAAACTAATACTGTGTTTCTGTGAGTTTGTGGTTAATTTTATTAAGTCAGTAACTGCAGAAGTTAACTGCAGGTTTTATCCCCTCATTAAAGTGAGCTAATAAGACAATCAAATTTTATTTTGCAATTAAATTTACAGATGACTTAAACTTAATTTGTAAAAAATCATTTGTTTTGGATTTGTTATGACTTCTCCGGCAGTAATGAGATTCAATAATCACTAACACAAAATCAATACAGATTTAAAAAAGATTTCACACTAAAATAAATCAACATCATTAAAGCAAACATGTGGAAAAAGTGATTTTAACCAAAAATAAATATTTATTTACATGTGAAGTGTCTGCAGGTGATTTTAGGTGTGGATCTGTGAAAAGTTCTATAGAACTTGGTAGATGAGGTCTGGGTCCTGACTGGCTGTGGGGGAGGGGATCAGACCAGCTTCTGGTGCTTGGCTGCCTGGAAAATCAGGTCTGTCTGTGGAAATCCTCTCCACAATGCTGGACAGACAGTCCAGACTGGACACCATGGAGCTCCGGTCCCTCCTCGAACCTCCTGCACACACAAAAATACGAGTTCTTTAACCATCTGTCAGGTGTCGGTCCGGTCAGTCTCTAACCTTGAAGTGGTTCCTGGACAGAACTAAACGTAAATATAAACCAAATCTAAAGCAATTTTTAAAATTATTTTAACAGTAAACATGAAAATTGTTTTACGTTGACTTGATATAACTTGATATAAGTCAATTCAACATATCTGTGTGTATATTAATGTATGTGAATGTTAGAGAACTGTTTTGTTACTTGAAATAAAGTGTTGATACTAAGGCAGTGGTTCTCAATCCTGGTCCTCAATGACCCCTGCCCTGCATGTTTTAGTTGTTTCCCTGCTCTGCAGTAAGTCTTTAAATTCTGCAGAATCCTGTCAATCACTCATTGATTTAAAGCAGGGAAACAACTAAAACATGCAGGGCAGGGGTCCTTGAGGACCATGGTTGAGAACCATTGTCTAAGGTGCTGCTGCTACTGCTGCCAGTGTGCTGCTCAAGATGGGAGACTGTGGCGAAGCATAAATTTGGCGCCGTCTGCTGGCTTCTTTAGATTTATTGTCTTTTTTGTGTATACAGTGCCCTGAGACAACAGTTGTTGTGACTGGGCGCTATATAAATAAACTGAACTGAACTGTACTAAGGGAAACCAACAAAACTGTGATATTTATAATTCATTTAAAATTAACTTAATGATAATCACCCTGTCATAATTTAACGTTTCATGAATTTACTGAGAAAAAAACTTAAATATTGAATGATGTCATTTTTAACATGTAAAAAAAAAAGTATATATATATATATACATATACAGAAAATATTTTATTGAGTGCCCTTCTGTTTATTTATTTATTTATTTATTTATTTCAAATTTTTTACCCAAATTCCATTTTTCTTTTTTATTCTGTCTAAATTCTATGGTTTTATTATTTAACGACAATCTTTCATAAGAAAAATTAAATAAGCCCGTAAATTGTCATAGAAATTTTAAGAAACATTGAACAAACAGTATACAACACCATCATGGAAATGCTTGAAAATCTGCTGGTAAATAATTTGTAGGCCAGATTTTAAAAGTAAAGTATTTTCCTCACCTGTTGTTGTCTCTGAGAAAAAAGAGCTGATTGAGCGATTTGTTGTGTCATTGAAGTCCATCTGAAAAAAAAGAGGAAAATATAATTTAAAGTTGGAATGTTGCCACATATTTACCTGCAGCTGATTAAATGGAAGGACATGAAATAATTTGATTGCAAACTAAATTACAAGATACGATCATTATTTTTGAATTGGTGAATTTGTTCCGCAGCCATAATTTAACAAAACATGTTTTATTGTACTTTTTTATTATTTTTAGAATTAGACATTTTCAAACTTGTGCTGCTTTGTTTGCAGATAGGAGGTAAAATTCAAAATTTTCAATTAAATGAAGCAGAAAATTGAAGTTTCAGCATCAGATTGTAAAAAACATATTGTTGGATTTACTCAACTCAGTTCAGTGGAAATTGTTGACATAACTGAGTTAAGTAAATCCAACAATCTGATTTTTGAGTTTACAGTTAAGGTTTTCAGGAGCTGTTTTATTAAACCTGAGGGGAGATTTGAAGGTTGGATGAAAACCCGTTTCATAGCAAAAAATTAAGCAAAGCTAAAACATGAGCAGAAATAAAAAGAGCTGCAAACAAGTGAAGTCAAATAAGTGAGAATGAGACATACAGAGATCCTCTAATCTCCAGGATGGTTTTATTAATTAGGCCTGGATCTTTTTAATTGAATGTCATGTTAAACAGTCTCTGTCTGAAGTTTAAAGGACAGATCCAACACTTTTAAAACTGCACAATAAGAACCTGTTAAACCTTCAGCTCACTTAAAGGGTTCAATGTTTGTTTCCTCCTCTGATGTAAAAATGCTTTGTTTACTTTAACATAATTTTATACCCAAGCAAAACCTAAACCAGATATTAGGAATAAATTATAAAAACAATTTAACTTTAACTGTTTTCACTGTTGCCATCTGAAACAAACAGCTGCTGTAATAAAACATTTATAATTAATAAACACAATAAAACAGTTTCAGTGTGTTTGATGGGAGAAACGTGAAGAATTATTATAATTATAATGTATTTTTATTATTATTATTATTGTATATTTTTTAATTAAACCCGCAGAACTGTTAAACCTTTTGTTAAAATAAAACATTATTAATTCTAGACGAAAAAAAAAAGAAGTAATTCTGACTTCTTTAAGAAATCAAACTGGATAACATGATAAACCTGCACCTCGGACCCTTCTGGACCCTCGCTCGGACTCACCGCCCCATCGGAGCAGCTGGAGCGGGGGCTGGACGCAGCGGAGTCCGCGCTGCGGAGCTCCAGCAGCGGATAGAAGCCGTCCTCCTGGCCGCTCCGCAGCAGCGCCTGCAGGGACTCGATGTAAGTGATGGCGTTCCGCAGGATCTCCACTTTGGGCAGCTTTTGGTTCGGGTTCTGGTTCCGGCTGGGTGCAGTCGTGCAGCGCTTCAGGGTCTCGAAGGCGTCGTTGACCCTGCTGAGCCGCCGGCGCTCGCGCATCGTCGCCGCCTTCCTCCTGTCTGCGCTGGTGGTCTTCCTCTTGCAGGCCTTGCAGGCCCACAGCAGGCACCGGGACGCCTGGTGGAGGCCGCCCGGCGCGCGCACATGCTCGCTGTCCTGAGCCTCTGTGTGGAGGAAGGCCGGCGGAGAGGATGAGGAGGAGGATGATGAAGAGGAGGAGGGGATGTCGGGCTTCAGCAGACCCAGCCGAGGGTCCAGGTCCTCGAAGAAGTGCATGTCGTGGAAATAGGGGTCATCGTAGAACTCATCTGCTGGGGGGACAGAGAGGGACAGGTCTGACAGGTCCATGACCCGCTCAGGGTTCGGATCAGAGCTGAAAAAGTCCAAATGAAGGATCCGGTCCCAGCTGGATCATGCTCTTATACATGGAACTGGAGCAGAGGGGTGGGTCAGTCTTGGGCCAGTCGGTTCGGAGGAGGGCCGCCCAGATAGTGCCCCCCATCACAAGAAAAACCTCCCTGATTTGATTTGTCTTTTGTTTGTCTGAAACATTTTTCACCTATTGTTTTATAAAATTACTTAAAGTGAAAATAAAAAGACTCGCTGGATCAGATCTTTTTATTTTAATTTATAAAATAAAGAAAAACTGTCTGAAAAACATAGGCTATTATAATTAGGGTGGAAAAACTAAACTGTTTAAATAAAAAAGATTTGTGAAACATGAAAAAACAAAACAAAAATCAATAAGATGCATTAACAGAAATTAGACCTTTTAAAACATGACAAGCTGCTGCTGCTCTGAAGAACAAATTTAGTTCTACCAAGATATCTTTTAAATTAACCATGAAGATGTGAGCAACATTTATAAATGGGCAAAAATAATTAATATTTGACCATCACTCACTGCTGAAGGTAAAATGTAGTTTTGCATGTCTCTCTGTTAGCAAAATATCTGCAGATCAACAAGTTGATCTGATGACTGTTAAATGAGCCATTTGAAAACATTTTCGTCATTACCATGATGAGTCCAATATGTTGTTTTGAATTTAGGATATATTTATTTCAGAAAATGTTGACTTAATACAAGAAAATAGAGTGAAAATCATCAAAATAAGCATAGAATGGCGACATGTTGAGCCAATAATTCAGATTATTTTGAATCAGCCCAAAGTGTTAAGGTAATTTTGAACTGCAATATTTTGTGTAAAGCAAGGAAAAGCATTATGCAAACTACGTTTAGGGCCTCACAAACGAGGCCCTAAAGCTGAATGTTTTATTAAGTTATGAGTTACGTTTGTAGAGGTGGGAAATCAGGAAAGCAAACTGAGCTAAATTAAAACAAAATGTTAAATGCCATTAACCCTCTCATGCATGAATTATGATAAAGTCAGTCAGGAGTTTTTTTTTTACCACTGACTATTTTTTCCCATTGCAATGACCAGCCTGTGAGGATTTAGCAGGAACAGACCCGGGGTGCAGGCAGGCTCAAAAGGTTAAACAAAAACTTTATTAATCAAACCAAAAGGCTGGCAAAGCAGCTCAAAACTTACAGCTTTCAGAAACACAGGCTGGTAACAGGACTCAGACAACACAATGAACCAACAAGGCACAGAGGACAGAGGACAGAATATAAAGACAAACTAATTAGGGACAACAAGAAACACCTGGAGGAGACACAAGAGGAAACAGGTGAGCATGGGTGGGGCTGGAGCAGGGCAGAGATACACAGGGGAAAAATACAGAAACACTAGAAAACTAAAGCAAAAATACACAGATCATGACACAGCCAATAGGATTTTTTTGTATGGGATGATGTAATACCTTCCACTAAAGGGGATTATATGCAACACTGCCCAAAATTGCAGGCATAGAAAAAAACAACAACTTTTAAACAGCTGTACACTGTAGTGACCTCTATGCATGAAAGGGGTAAACAAAACAAGTTGACATGGCAACAACAAGAAAACGAACAAAAAAAAACTGCAGGAGAGATGGACCATGACATGAACCAATAGACTGGAAGAAAGAGAAGAGAAGACTGCTGAGGAGGTAGAGTGGAGAAACATGAGTCTTTTGACCTACAGGAAACAGGTGTAAATGGGTAGTTAGAACAGGTGTAAATGGGTGGTTAGAACAGGTGTAAATATGTGGTTATGTTTGGATAGAACAGGTGTAAATGTGTGGTTATAACAGGTGTAAATGGGTGGTTAGAACCGATGTAAATGGGTAGTTAGAACAGGTGTAAATGTGTGGTTATGTTTGGATAGAACAGGTGTAAATAGGTAGTTAGAACAGGTGTAAATGGGTAGTTAGAACAGGTGTAAATATGTGGTTATGTTTGGATAGAACAGGTGTAAATGGGTAGTTAGAACAGGTGTAAATGGGTAATTAGAACAGGTGTAAATTTGTGGTTATGTTTGGATAGAACAGGTGTAAATAGGTGGTTAGAACAGGTGTAAATGTGTGGTTATGTTTGGATAGAACAGGTGTAAATAGGTGGTTAGAACAGGTGTAAATGTGTGGTTATGTTTGGATAGAACAGGTGTAAATGTGTGGTTAGAACAGGTGTAAATGGGTGGTTAGAACAGGTGTAAATGTGTGGTTAGAACAGGTGTAAATGTGTGGTTAGAACAGGTGTAAATGGGTGGTTAGAACAGGTGTAAATGTGTGGATAGAACAGGTGTAAATGGGTGGTTAGAACAGGTGTAAATGGGTGGTTATAACAGGTGTAAATGTGTGGATATGTTTGGATAGAACAGGTTAGAATAGGTGTAAATGGGTAGATAGAACAGGTGTAAATGGGTGGTTAGAACAGGTGTAAATATGTGGTTATATTTGGATAGAACAGATGTAAATGTCTGGTTAGAACAGGTGTAAATGGGTGGGTCAGGCTAATTGAGGACTGATGGAGGGACAGAGGCTGATGCCATAAAAGAGATCAAAACAGAACATAAGGGAAAACTCCACAAAGTGAACAAATAAAACCAAATGCACATTATTAATTATTAAAATAATTGTAGGTTATGAAAATTAAATTAGATTTTTTTTTTCTTATTATTGCTGATAAACTGAACTGGAAATCTCACATCAGATATGTTCATAGTTAGCCAAAAGTATTTATTAAACAAAGCCAAACATGCACTTCTTAGTACTGTCATGTACCTTATTTAGATTACTGTACAGATGTTTGCGAAGATAATTACAAAACAACACTGAAGGACATGTATTCTGTTTACTATGGATTTTTAAATGCATCACACATACTGAAGTAGGGTATGTCCTGATAACTTATTTTGCAAAATAATTATTTTTTACATGATTAAGTGATGTACAGTCTGCTATGAGTGTCTTATGTCATGGTCATTTCAAACACAGTGCGCTCTTTCAATATGATTAGTCAATACATGTCTGAAGCATTTACAACATGTAAATATTTTAACATTAGAACTCAGTTTTTTTTTGTCTGAAGGGTTTCTGGTCATATGGTAGGGAGGACACCCAGTGGATGTGACAGCTTGCCCTTAGGGAGTGGCCAGAACCAGAAGAAAGTATGTATATGTGACCTCCCTTCCTTGATCAGCACCATTTTGCAGAATAAAGTTTGTAAGTGGCTCAGACGGTTGGTTGTATGTGTTTCTTGCTTACACATAGTCTATGGGCTAGGATGGTTCATCGTGCACCCCCACGACTGAACTTCTCTGGTATTTTAATGTACATTACAGTCCACTATTTCAAAAAAGCATGTTAACAGAAAAAAAGTTGGGTCTCACTGCCCCCCAGAGACCACTTTTGACCACACCCCTTTTCCATTGTGACCATCAAAGTTAGGAAACTTAACTGCCAATAACTTTGCTATAAACCAACCAAATTTTACAAACAAGGTATCAGCAGATTTGTATTGATTAGCTCTTCAATTTAAATTACATTTCATTAAACAAATATGCAAATATGTCACAACCCCAACAGAAGATGAAAATTTTCATCTTTTATCTGAGTTTACCACCCAGATTCAACTTAATTAGCCTTTTCATGCACCTTAGGATCCACTTATTCAGAAAAAAAGTCTGTTAACATTTTAAAAGTTATAGGTAATACTCCACAGGGACCAGTTTTTGACCACATCTCCCCTTATCATTGTGTGCAAAGTTCAGAATTTCCAGGATGTCAAACTTACATGTAGATTCACTATGTCAGAATAAAATGTCATAAATCTGGTGTTAAATGATAGATATTTATGTGGTCCCTTATTCAGATGTGTGGTAACATTTTATAATAACTACACCTTATTTAGCCTTAATTAATCATTAGTAAGGGGTTACATAACCTTGAAAACATTGTTAATTAAGGATGATTTTGACTTAATAAGTTATTAATTAACACATTTATTAATGTTTTACCCATAAAGGCTAGTTACTTCTAAAACCAACATACTCATTGTTTACTCATGCTTAATAACTCATGAGTTAACTATTCTATATACTGTGTATATATATATGCAAATGCTCATGTAAACATGCTTTCACACCATGTGTTAGACATGTGGTTAGAGACTGTTTGAACTGATTATCTACTAACCCTGCAGTGCATCAGTAATTAAGGCTGGCGTTAGTAGTTAGTTAAGTCTTTTTGTGAATCATTCTAAAGTGAAGACTAGTTATGTTTATTGTTCATGCTGTTTAGAACTTCTTGAACATGGGTTACTCATCACAGCTTTGCTACACTTTCAAGGTGATTCAAAAGCAAGGGAGCTGGATGTGACTGAACACTTGAGAAAATACCAACATTTAAAGATAAAACTGCTCCCATAAGGAAAGCTGACTGTTTATGTGCAGGTGAAAAGATGTTTAAACCTCACTCTTGCTCTCCTGCATTTTGGAGGTTGAATTTCCAGGTGAACAATCAGAAATCTCAAACACATCACAGTGTTATTGTTAAGAACCATTATTAATGAGTCTGTAACTGCCATGTACATTATGTACAATTTCTGATTGGCAGCATTCTTCAATTATAGTTTGTATCTTTAGTGAAGTGATGGAAGGTTGTGCAGTCTAAATAGTCCCATCAGGGCATGTTTAGTTATGTAAATGTTGAAGTAAAGAATTTTGAACCAAGATGTCACAAAATGATGAGTGTTGGAATTTTAGACACACTTTATCAGTGTTTATCCTGTGCCTCTTGAATTTGGACATGCAACTGTTAATTTGTAATATTGACTGGGGTAAAATGAGTAATAATTGTTAAAGTTAATAGGTATTTGCCATTCCAGTAATTATTTAAATGTTAATTGTAATTAATACTTCTGTAGTTCAAATCAGTTCAACATGGAAATGTTTACAATTGTAATTGTTATTTAAGTCAGTCTAGAAATGATGGCCTTAAGCAGAATATTTGTTGTTCTTTTCCAAGATGGTTGCCTGTAACATTTTTTTAATAGAAAGTGTCTAATTTCTATGCTGTGACTGAGATAAAACACTGAAAAACAGACATTAACTATTGATTTATATCTCAGTAGAACATTAATGTTTCTTCAGTTCTTTACCTATTGTCACTGCAGTGAAATTAGACATTTTGTTTTAAAAGACTGCAGGTGTTACTGTGAACTTGGAAGAAAACAATTCAATCTATTAAAATGCCTCCATTTAGAAATTTATTATATAAGACACTAGAATAAAATACTAACATTTAATATGAAGATAACATGTAGTATTTAAGTGACCAATAGTATTGGAGTAAAAGTTATTGAATAAATAGTTATAGTTATAGCTATAGTATATAGTTATAGTTGGAATAAAGTGATAAAATTGTGAAGGATTAAAGTGTTCCAAGAACGCAAATTATTTCATCCAAACATGTTTTAATCACATTTTATCAACTCAAAATATACAAGTTTATTGAATATGAAGAAGTTGTGTTAGTTTAACACAAATGTTTAAGTTGCTGCCAAAGCTAAAAAATTGTGTGCAACCAGTTTCCATAATTGGATTAAGTAAATCCAACACATAATTTTTTTCACGAAGAAAGCAAAACAAATTGACCTGCTAGAAAATATTGAAAAGTTATATGAGTTATATGTCAACATCAACATGTAGAAAAGTCCATGTTTAAGTGTGCAGCCGGCCTCAGTCCTGCTTTAATCTGAGTTTTCTGTGTTTTTTCTGTCATAAAACTCAGGCTGGTGAAGAACCAGGTCAACAGGTGCAGCCCAGTCCGGCCCATCTCACCTCCTTCAGGGTGGTCTCTCACTCTCTGTGTTCTCCTGCTTTCTCACAATCAGACTCTTTAATACTTCCTTCATCTTGTTTATCTTTGAATATAAAAAAAATCTTTAATTTAATGTTTTTAACAAAGTAATTACTTCATATCTGATCATCATGATCAATTTGAATTTATTTAATTTGCCATTTTTGTGTTTTCTGACTTCAGCTGGTCCACCATCTTGGATTAGTGAATAGCAGAACATATGTGAAAAAAACAAACAAACAAACAAAGAAAAAATTACAAAAACAGACCTGTAGATAATTAAAGTCAATAAGTTGTCATATTTTAAATCAAAATTAGTATGTAGTTTGTATTTAAAGTAGACAATAATGGAACTGTTTAAACAATATAAAATAGTTTCTTAAAGGAAGACAGGTGAGAAAACCACATGCATGCAGTCCTGCTGACACACCTGTTCTCTGTCTGAATCTGTCCCTGTCCTCCATCATGTGGAGGTCACAGCTTCACAGGACAAACATGTTCAGACATGGTGGGTCACTTCCTGCAGAGCAAATGTCACGGCCTCTCAGGAATTCATCCAACCGCTCATTTTACACACCAGAGTCTTGTAAACAACAAAAATAAAGAAGTGTTTTAAATGTTTCAACTTTATCTAAACAAGCTGACTGAAGGAATAAAGCAGTGGAGGAAGGTTCTGTAAAAACCCTACATTTAGTCTGCAACTGTTCAGCAACACATTTTGATACAAGACAGTAGTTTAAAATCTAAATTAAAAGTTGTTCTCTAAGAATACAGATTTTTATCAAACAGATGTTTATGTTCACCTGCTGCCTGTTTGTCTGCTTTGAACACTTTTTTCTTCTTCACCAAGACGTCATGTCGTAGCTGGTCAGTCGTGTCTCCGCATTTATGTCCGTCATCTGAAATGAAAAATTGTCAAGTCCTAAATAATTGCTTAGTTCCACGTATTGTTTGAGTTTTCTACCAGGGGCCCAGGAGCTTTAGCTCCTTCACATCAAAATGAGTCAGTTGAGGTGGTGAAGACATCCTTAGAATGCCTACCTTTGGAGGTTGTCTTCTTCCCAGTGGTACAGGCCCTGTACCACTGGGAAGAAAACCCAAAGCTCGATGAAGGGACTACATGTCTTTTCTGCTCCTTACAATGACTGATAGGAACATTAAAGAACTGCTGTTGTTTATGTTTTTCCTCGTTCACCACGATAATCGCTCTTCCTTCACTTTTTCACAGAGTGGAGTAAAGCAGCTACAATGAATGACTCAACAACTGTGGACAACACTAAACTTGATGGAAAAGTACTGAAGGCAGTACAGGACCATTTAACAGTATGACAATTAAGATGAGAGTCATGACATTAGAGAACGGTAAGCTAATGTTAGCTAACGTTAGCTTGCTGCTGTTGTTGTTAGTTACACTTTTGCAAAAATGTTACAGTGGCTACAAACACTTAAAGTGTGTAACCCCCCCCACACACACACACAGTCAGTGAACCAATCAATGAGCAGCAACAGTGTCAAATCAGGCCAAGCAGCCTGGCCTGGATACAACCATGGATCTTGGGGTTCCAGAAATTTAGCTGGGCCATAAGGGCTAATGCAACACACTGAACCTGGGTTTGAAGCCAGATCAACCCCGACACGGTCTGACAAAAGTTGTTCTTGGCTCCAGTGAGGATTTACAGAACAGTGATTACTGCACAGAACCAGCTGGACCGTGTGACACACAAACACTTTACACACAGCCACCAAAACCAAAATCATTTTTTCATAAAGTTCATGACAAAAGCTGTAAGTTTTTTCTTTGTTGGAAGAAAAATATCTGACTTCACTGACACTGACACTGACAATACCACACAGGCACAAAGATTTACACATCATGCATGTAGGAATAAACACGTACAGGTCAACACCTCCTGACTCCCCCCCCCACACACACACACACACACCTCCCACCCGGTCCGTCATTGGCTCATTGTGTCACAAAGAGAACAGCTGCTCCAGGATGAAGAAGCTACTTTCAGGGTGCCAGTCAGTCTGCAGGCCTGCAACTGGAGAGTCCCAGAGGTCTCTCTTGGCCTTCAAAACACACGCATGCATGCACATACCCACACATGCACGCACACACACACACACCCTGTTGGACCCACACGCCAGTCCATCAGTACCATCAAACTTTGCAACAGAGTTTTATGTAGTTTTCAACAAATCTAAACCAAACATCTGGAGACAAGGTCACTATGGTAACCACACACTTGACTCTCACTCCCTGACTGCCAAGTTAATAAAAGGTAGACAGAAACACAGAATGAATCAAATTGTTGCTGTGTAGAAAGTTAGGTTTTAAAGATATTTGAATTGTGAACCACAGGAGACTCTGATGGTCATATCTTTGTTTCAACAGTGTTTTCTGTAGGAGATAATACAAGTTAAAAAGAACATTTACTTCCTATTTTAAAGAAATTTTTGATTTTGAGATGTGGCTGATTCTGTGAAAGCTTGGCTGTTTATTCTGTAACCTGAATGTATTTGACACAAAACCCATGAATCAGTGAGAGACTCAGTGCTGATGTTCTGAAAGAATATTAGTTATTTAAAGATTATGAAGACAAATAAAGTATACAACACTGTAAAAATCTGTACAAATTCTAAAACACAAACAGTGATTGTGTAAAAGATATAAAATCACTTGATGCATGTCTGTAATAATCTCATATAAAGTCCAACTTTATGTCACCTGTTTAAACATAATAAAGAAATTACCATGTGTATAAACAGCTGTAGCAGGGTGAAACAATATTAACTTTAACTGAACTGGAATTAGAGAATTTGCACTTTTACAAAAGATTTAGTGTAAATATTTATAAAGCTAAAACTGAAAACAACGGTGAAGAAAAGCCAAATGACAGCTAAACGCTTAAAGGAGCTAAACAGTAGCTTAAAGCTAAAATGAGAAAAACAGTAGCTGCAAGCTAAAGTTAAGCAAAACAGTAGCCTAAATCTAAAATAAAAATAAAAACAGTAGCTTAAAGCTAAATGAAAAAAAAATGTAGCCTAAAACTAAAGAAAAACTGTAGCTTAGAGTCAAAAGAAGAAAAACAGTAGATGGAAGCTAAAGTTGAACAAAACAGTGGCCTAAAAGCTAAAAGCTCAAAGCAATATAAATAAAGGACGTCTGATTTAAAGGAAATGTTTTTGGCAGAACTAGAGAGTATTTTATACAGTTCTTTGGGGGGAATTTTATTTTAAATAAAGTTAAATAATTATAAAAATGGTAAAGTTAGAAACACTAAAAATGACATTATGCACAGTCAAGCTAAATATTTTGATAAATAAATTATTTTAAAAAGTACAAAGCTAGTGGAAGTAGTTTGGATGCAAAAATATTTGGCAACTTGTAGAAAGAACAACAGAAACTGAAAATGTTTGTAATGAAAGACTCATTCTGAACCATGAAGGCCAAAACCAACTCATATAGAGGCAAATAACTCTATTTTTTGTTTTTTTTTCACCAAAACAAACTGATGTAAATCTTCCACAGAAGTTGTGAAAGTCTGCTGCGTTAATAAAAGTCATTACCTAAAATAAGGAAACCTGGTTTTAAATCAGTGTTCTGCAGAGATTTGTACTGCTTCCAGTTGTTTTGCTTTAGTCCTGTTCAACAATAATACTTTCATTATTTTAATGGCATTGATGAAAACAAGGACAGTTAATGTTGTGGCGCAGCTTTTGTTTTAACTGAACACACACAGCTCTGACTCAGGAGGGTGTGTGTGTGTGTGTGTGTGTGTGTGTGAACGTTCAGCATGTGTTGTTTGGGTCAGCTGCAACTGTCAGAACAATGAGCCATCTATTCTGCACCTGCTACTGATGCAGCAAATGTATATATACTCTCACACACACACACACACACACACACACACACACACACACACGCGTATTGCTATCCTTGTGAGGACTTACAC
>JARVGW010000002.1:777394-788256 GCA_031762495.1 Anablepsoides rubrolineatus | reverse complement strand
GTGACATAGATACTTTAATATGGTATAGAATTTAAATATATGCCTGAGAAACACATAATATTGGCCCTTTAACTAAAACCCATACTGTTTTTATATTAACTCATAAAAGTCTAAGAATAAATCAAAGACAACACATGCAGAATATTATATGCTAGCTTGGAGAGCCCTTAAAAAGAAAGACAAAAGTCAAACACATTAAATGTTTTATTTTATTTTGTTTTTATCAACAAACAGTGAATCTCTATGAGAACAAGAACTGTGTTGGTTTCCCAAAGGAAAGGAAAGGCAAGCTTTTATTTTTTAAAGCTCTCAGCAGAGCTGAAACTGTTCAGTCGAGGAAAAGGTCAACCAGTGGTGAGGTGAGGGGTTTCCCTACAAAAAATATGCTGGCCACAACGTTGCCTGGATTAACAAGGTCTGCATGAGCAGTTGGCCTCTGATTTCCTACTGACACCATCACATAGACCAATACATTGGTGTACACAAACTCCAGCAGTGATCCTTGAAATGCTTGGCCATGAAATAATATATTGGAGTGCTTGAAACTGTAAATTAACAGGGCACTAAGAGCTTTCATCTAAAGGTCATTGGGAATGTGAAAGATGACTCTACGGGCCAATTTAAAGTCACTTGCGTAACTCAAAGTCAAGTGCCAATACCAAGGTGATGCTCTGTTTCTACTCCTATTCTGCATGAGGCTGACCATCTTCACACAGCTCATTGCAAAGAGTAAAGATGCCAGTTCTGAAGTCATTAATCATCTTCTGTACATGGATGACATCAACCTGTATAGAGGTGCACTGATGGCAGTTTTCTGACCAATCACTGATCTTTAAAAAGTCTGACAAATTTTGATCGATACCAATTTTTTTTTTATATAACAGACTCAGAAGTGTTATAAGGTCACAGTACACCTTCAATGTTCCAATCTTGTTTTACTGAAAAATATTAAACAATACCATTGAAACAATACAAACTTAATTAACTGGCCCTCTCTCACATCATCATCATCATCACTTTATTGTCCCCTTAGGGAAATTTTCCTCGCCGCAAGGTGAAGAAATACAAACAAATCACAGAAAACAATCACAATAATCATACTATGACCTTAGTCACAAAAACACTTAAAACACTTAAAAACAATATTATTAAAATAGGTTTAATGATGAAATTAAGCTTGATTACTTTTAAAATTTAGAGCAGCAGAGAAAAAGGGGGCAGTGGTTGATTCTTAGACCTTTGCAGACAGATAAGATCAGCTTCTCATGTAAGAACTGGCCGATCCTTGAACATCCAACATTGAGGAAATTGAGGTCGATAAATCGGGTGATCGGCCAATTCATCAGTGCACACTTAAAGCTGTATGACATTGACTCACTGCTCCACCATACCAGGATATACAGTAAGGATAATGAAATGTCATGCAGATGGTATAAAGTGATCAAAAGGTATCCAAGCTTGGCAAGGTGATCAGAACTAAAGAGGCTGAACTTCCTGAAGGCAACATTGCAGATATCAGGACAGCTACAAATACTTTGGAAGAGCACTGACTGATAAGAACAAAGTTAGAGCTGTCAACAGGCATGCATCAGATACCAGGGGGTATAATAACCTGGCTGTCGTGGAAACCTTTATTTTACAGAAACACAAGATTTAAGAATAAAAAGCACTCTGTGAAAGGTCAATCAGGATTTATTTGCAATTGCAGAACACACATCATGTCACACTGATCAGTGCTCCAAAATGTGTGCCAATGAGGCAGTGTGAAAATACATGCATTTATACAGTCTGTTATCCAAAACAAACAATAAACATCTTTCCTGGTGCCGAGAGTGAGCCAAGGAGAGTTTGATAAACAGCTTACTTCTAAACAGATATTGTCCTGGTTGTGGAATACTTAATCTGAGAGAAACAGAAGATAAAGAGTAAAATAATGAAACATGATGACATTTTAAGGTCAGTAAAAGAGGTCACGGACTCTTGGCCTGAGGATAATGAGGGACTTTAGAGAATAAGTTATTTCCACCACACTGGGCAAAAAGACGGAAGCCACTGAAATAAAAACAAGAAAACTCCTCACAATGCACAGAGGATTTCACTCCAAATCCAGCATATTTATACTGTACACAAAGAGCAAAGGAAAAACCAGAGGACCAGTGAGCATCAGAGCCACTACACAGGATAAATTGATTAAAATCCTGGAGAACATCAAGAGCAAACATCCAGATGATGAACTGCTAAGTGAATAGCTCAGGCAACAGAAACCCATCTTGGGTGGTGTCTTTCACTTTGACTGCAGAACCTTCAGTCCATACTCAGCACAGATATAACTGTACTTTATTCCAGCCACTCTCCTGTTGTGACAGTTTGATTTAAAAAGGCATTTAACAAATTTTGTGACCAAATAAGCAATACTGACAGTGTCTGACTCTAACAACCAGTATTTTTGGTGTCTTTTCATAAATTATTTAAGATTAACTCAACTGGAGTTTAGAGGGTTGATAAAAATGTTGCCTTTCTCTTCATTTTTACAAACAAAACTTTAACAAATATTTTATAATATCTGAATTGTTGTTCTTTCTTCTAGGCGTTTGTAATCTCCTTCACTTCAGACTTCATCCCACGGATGGTCTACCAGTATATGTACAGTCCTGATGGCTCCTTGCACGGCTTTGTGAACCATACTTTGTCCTACTTTAATGTCAGTCACTTTGAGCAAGGCAAAGAAACCATGGATCCTCTGCATCTTGGCTATTCTGTTGACGTCTGCAGGTAAGTAACAAATATTTTATTAAAAAGCTTCTTACTTTTAGGGGGAAAATAGAAAAATACAATAATCTGCTGGAAAAAGTGCAAAACTGCACTCAGGGTTTTTTTCTTGGGGCACAGGTGTGTAACAAGGAGCAACAATTTTACATCTTCGTTTGCTATAAATACCTGCGCTCCAATTTTACTGTACACCTTAGACATTCACTCATAACAGCTTCATGACATTCACATAGGAACTTGGGGGTGGGCACTCTATACCTGTGCCCACTCCCATTGTTTGCTCGTAGACATTTAGGGTTTTGTGTTAGAGTTGGGGTGGAGGGGAGGGGAAACTGGCACCATGCCAGCCTCTGCCCCGTCTTCTTCCCCTTTTTAACTATATTTTAGAACAACTCGCACCAACAGCACATGTAAGGGTGGTGGTGGTGGGGGGGGTGTCGGGGTCTTTTTTCACTCCCCTGTTCCCTGTTGACCCTTTGGGGATGGGGTCCAGAGGAGGGACAGACCGTTGAGCGGGACCTGGGCTGTGGATGGACTTGGCTTGGAGGGGTGCTGGGGGTGGGAGTGGCGCTCCGGCTGCCCTGGGGCTGTTCGGGTCCCGGGGTTTGGCTCCTGGTGCCATGGTCGGCCCGCTGGCTGGAGTGGCTGCCGGGGCCTGTCAGATGGTTGGTTGGGGGTGTTTGCTTGGCTGTTGGCAGTGTGTGGGGGCGGTCCGGGGCGTGGCTTCGCTGGAACAGAAGGCTGGCCGGTCAGCCTGGGGCGGCCCGGGCCGTGACTTGGCTGTCTGCTCCTCTCCACCTCAGAGGGAAGGGGTCTAACTCCTGGGTCTGGATGTGGACTGCCCTCTGAAGGGGGAGGGTGCATGTCCTGGACCTGGGAGGTATAGAGTATGTATGGGGAGTGTGAGTGGATTGTGGCGTCCTTCTTGTGTGTCTTTGAATGAGTGGGTGTGAGGATGAAGGTGGGATTGTGTGATTGTGTTCGAGTATGCTTGGATTTTTGTCAGACTGGGACTTGTGCTGCCCCTTCTTCAGGTCCATCTGAGGGCCCATCGCTTCCCCTGCCGCACTGCCCTCTAGTGGGGTAGGCTTTTGCCCGCTTGCGCGCTGCGGCCTCTCGATGTCTGGGGCTGGGTGCTTGGGCATGTGCCGGCCCGGTCAGGTGGCTGCCTGGTGGGGCTTGGGTCTTCTGGCCTTGGCCTGGGGGGGGGCTCTGTGTCCATGCCTGGATCTGCTCTGGCGTGGTGGGTGCCGTTTCCAATGCAGCCATTAATTAGGCTAAAATATGGCTTCAGTTTATCATATAGTCGTTTGCACAATCGTTTCAAAGTCCTGCTACTGATAATTTGATGCTAATGTGATAAAAGATTAAGTATTTATTTTAAGAACTTTACAAGTTGCTCAACATTCCACATTTTAATGCAGTGGTAAGACTTTCATTTAGGTTCTTGTAACAAAAACAAATGTCATTGTGTGGCCCTAATACTCAGTCATAGGTTCAGAACAAGGACACCAACAAAGAAAAAGTCGATATTATGTTACATTAAAGCAATAAAGGAGATTAACTTAACAGAGTTGCTTTATAAGATAAGTTTTGTTTGAGGTTTTATTGTAAAAACAAAAATAAGTTATTTCAGTCTTTTGAAAGATAAAAATAAAATAAACATTTGGCATTAGGATTGATTTTTTTTTTTTTATTTGAACCCTGACTTGTCTGTATGACCTCAGTTTCTTAAATATCAAGTTAAATTTTTACATTTTGTTTACAATTATCTAGTTTGTTTCATTTATCTGCATTTTTATTGAAGAATAAATTTGTGAAACAAACACCCCACCGTGGTTTTATTACATCATTTCTAAAATATATTGGTTTGAAAGTGGAACACCTTAAAAAAATGTGGAGAAAATCATTCATATTTTATTTGTGTACTAAAATAATAGTGGTAAATGATTTTGTTTGTTTTGGTCTTAAAGGTATAAGGACTACAGAGAACCTCCATGGTCCTCCACACCATATGACATCTCCAAGGAGTTCTGGGCAGTGCTAGCTGTGAGACTTGCCTTTGTTATTGTTTTTCAGGTGAAGTATAAAAATGTTTTTGTTATTACCCACCGCTGGCTGCACTATTACAACCTAAATAAACACAGCAGGTGTATATAATACTGATTACCTTTAGGAATCAGTTCGATTCAAATTGGACACAACAGATATTTTACACTAAAACCAACACAAATATGATTCAGTTTTACAGACATTGAGCTAATATTCCTGAGTCATTCCTTACACATACTTTAAGGGCTAACAGATCACAACGATATTTCTGATGATCTTAGCCTAAACCTCTGGTCTGAAAGGCAATGGGTGATAAGCATTTTATCAAGGAACAAAAAGAAACAAACTGACCAAAAGGATTGGTTGAATATTTGGTTCTGTTTATTTGCATCTGTCATTTTTAGTTCTTCAACTTTTAACACCATTAATTTCAAGACGATTTCAATTTGGAAAACTGAGTAACTCCTTACTACTTGTTTTATTTTTACCAGAACATTGTGATGCTGATGAACGATATCGTCGACTGGTTAATCCCAGACATCCCCAAAGATATCAGCCAACAGATTCACAAAGAGAAGATTCTCATGGTTGACCTCTTCATGAAAGAAGACCAACGAAAAGAAGACCAACGTATGAGCAACCTGCGTGAGGCGGGGGGCTCATCGGGCATCGAGATGTTCAGGAGGAGCACACATGCTTATCCTTTCACCACAGACACCAACAGCACCCAAACATTCTGACATCAGTAACAAAAGTTAGTTCAGCTCGATATCAGCTAACTGGTTTCTGTTGTGCCAAGAACATTCCAACAGCTGGAGAGCAGCTGGCTTACTGAGTGTGACAGAGGTAAAGGTGTGCTCAGATGTCTTCATTTGTGTGGATCGTTAGAAAAAGATCAGTACATTCATGCTTACAGTACTAAGCAGTAATTTATATGCCAACTTGTACTCAACTTTGCTTGCATTTAAACCTGTTATTTCTTATCACCTAAAAATTGTATTCAAATTCTAAATGTTTATAAAAAAAACTGAAATACACTAAAATATTAGCCTGACCCTTGCCTTCCTACAAAGTGCTGCTCAGCTCTAGTTTATCTTCACTGTTCTGTCTGGGATTTCTCCCATAAACAAGGATTTCTTTGGTAGAATTCCAATCGAGTCACTCAGCGAACAGAAGGTGAATTTGTGAACGACGATGTTAATTTTCTGCACTGTTTTAGACTGTCCCAATTCATGGGCTGCATCCTCATGAGTGCCCACTTGTCATCTGCATACATCATTGCTAATGGTGGGCAGCACTAATTTAAACTATAGTTGCACAATTTCTAAAGTACCACTCAATTTATTTAGGTCTGCAAGTTCAAAAGCACATATGATCAATAAAACTTAGCAGAAGCTAATTTTAAAGCACAACATAATCTCCATTTACCAGAAAACATTTAAGTAAGAGAAAAGTCAGCACTTTACTACCATTAAATGGTAAGATTATTTTCTTTGACAGATTGGAACATATCAGCTCAGAATGGAGAGGTGATTCTTTAAACAGACTTTTAAATCATGGTTGTAAAACAAAAGATAGTTGTGGATTACTAGTTCTGCTGCTTCTTGGTCATTTTCTTATGTTTATGGCAGAGCTTCAGTAGGAAAACATGCAGATATATTAGTAATTTTAAACTGTAGTAAAACTGAAGTGATGCATTCTGGGTATGCTACAGGACGAAGAAGAGGAACTCTGTTCTTTTCAAAATAAGAACGTGAATTTAAACTGTTCCATGTTTCTTTCTTTACTAAAATGTATTTGTTTAATATTTATTGCTGCGGTGTCCCTCAGAGAAGCGGTACAAACTGCACAGCTGAATGCAGGACAGCACAGCAAGAATAATTTGTTTATTAAAGTTTAACAACTTAGCTGATGAAATTCATGCTGCAATAAGATGTCAAATAAATTGCAATTAAAAGTACTGATACTGGAGCTAAACCCAAATTATTAAAGTTTTATTTTTATTTATTACATGTAACATTTTAACTGTGAAGTTATTCTTCCAGCTAAAAGACGTGTAAATACTTGTTCCAATGCATTTTAACTCTGATACGAAACCAATCACTATGGTAATGGGGTGGTGTGTAGTCACACAAACATTATGCGAATGCTAGACCGTCTCATTTCACAGCAGTTTCATGCAGCATACCTGGACAGGGAAGGATGTGGCCCACCAGGTAGATTCAGCCCATGAATTGAGAAACAGCCCAGTCTGCAGCAGAGGAAGTGAATGTAGCCAGTCTGTGTTGACAAGGCTTCAAATTTAAATAAATTTATCTCTCAAAGCCTGCAGCACTCATTTACAGCTTGGTTGTTTACAGTGCACACAATTTCCAGTTAGCTTCTTAGCTTAGCTTCCTTCACAGTCGAGCTGGCGCTCTACATATGTCACAGCCAAACGTTATTGATTGGGTAAAATCAGATCCAATCATTTTAAACTTCAGCAGAGGCCACGCCTCCAGCAAGAAATCACTTCTCAATAGCAGAGAGTCCAGCAGTGATGTTCAATACTGCTAAATTCCTTTCCGATACTGATACAGAGTAACCTCAGGCTGGTATCGGCGATAGTGATCCGATATTGATACTGTGTGCTAACACACATAATGTGCCTGGTAAATATAAAAAGTAGCTTTTTTCAAATAACCGCTTTATAAAGAATACAAGACAGTCATTTATTTCTTCATTTAAAAGTCTTTCTAACACTATTATATTTGTTTAGCATAATTAAAAAATTGTTTGTTAAATAAATTTAATAAGTTTTTAATAGTGATTAAAAGAGGAAAAAAATCTAAAGGTTGATGTTTCTTGTATTTATAGCATTGTTTGTAAATTTGTAAGAGGGCTCCTGGCCAGAAGCTAATGCTGTTTGGGGGCCCAAAGTGTGGAAAAATTAGGAACCCCTCATCTAGAATGTAATTGCAGATAGTCAGATGAAGCTGATTTTATGTTAAAATGACTTGCCATACAGGTAATGTCTATAGACTGACTGAGCATATACCACTGCACTAATGCATCATCCAAGTGGAAGAAAAAGTAACCTCAATATTTGAATAGTTTATTTATTTTCCACTGTCTAAGATATACATTACCTGAAATGACTGAAGTATCAAAGTATCGATATTTTGGTTTTAGTATCTATTCTAGACCTTAAAGTTCTGGTAACAGTATCAGGCTACTAATACAGTATATAGATGATAAAGCTTTTTAATTTGCAGGTTCCAAACTCTAGAATGGTTTGTTGCTGCATGTTTAGACCGACTCCCCCACTTTCTGTTTGTAGGTCATATTTGTGGTGTTCAACTCAGTGTAAAATAACTTAATATTACTGTGCTTTTATTTATTTTTCTATTTGTTTCTATATGTTTATTTTATTATATACCACTTCGATCAGCCATGTTTGCTGTCTTCAAGTGCTTTATGAATAAAATTTGTATGCTTGTGTTAAATCAGCTGAATTTATTGTTTCCAGTGGGATGGATGCCATCTCTCCGCATCAGATCAGGTTTTCCCCAAAAAGAACTCCAATTGTTCACGTAGCCCACGTTGTTTTCAGAACACCACCTGGACACCCAGAGGTGGAACGACCACATGCGACTAAACATGTCATCGCTGGTCAGGTCAGGGAGGGGGCCAGAGAAAACTACGGAGTCCGACATGGTCTTAATTAAGCTTATTTTATGAGAAATACAATTATTTAATATTGTGAAGGGGTAATCTACACCTGCTGATGACCCTGCTGCAATCAAAGTAAAATTACACCAGTTGTATTTATGCATTTTAAGCTCCCGTTACTTGTTAAGTATGTGAGGTTTGAGGAGGCATTACTTAAAAGCACTCTGTCATTGAATAATGTTTAACCATCACAGAAAAATCTAAATAATTAAATTTATTGTTATGAACTGGAAAACTGAAATTTGTTTTTTGGAGGTGCGTGTGTGGGGGGAGGTAAATGGGTAATATAAACATTCGGGGGTTGCAATTGAGTTAGAGTTCCGTGTCTCTCCAGTGCCGCCCCCCCGAGCATCTCCAGTGCCGGCCCCCCGGGTCTCTCCAGTGCCGGCCCCCCGAGCATCTCTAGTGCCGGCCCCCCGGGTCTCTCCAGTGCCGGCCCCCCAAGTGGTGTTTCCAGTGCCGGCCCCTCGAGTGGTGTTTCCAGTGCCGGCCCCTCCAGAGTCTCCAGAGCCGGCCCCTCCAGAGTCCTCTGGGTCCTTTTTCCTCCATGGCTGTGTCACGGGCCGCCCACCGGAGCACCGCCCACCGGAGCACCTCCTCCGACGCGGCAGGACACACGGTCAACCTCCTGAGCTCCGTCTTCACTGCGGCCGGGCCCACGGATGTCCTCCTGAGCCCCTGCCTTGCTTGTGTTGGGTCCCTGGGCGCCCACCGGAACCTTTTGCCCCCTAGATGTGCCCAGGGCCATCTTTGTGACTCTTTTGTTTTGTTTTGTTTTTTTCCCAGGGTTCTCCTGTCGGTTTTTGGTTTACTTTTTGTTTTTTTTTGTTCCTCGTTCTGTTCTTGTGTTCCATGTTGTCTTTGTTGTTTCCAACCCTCCTTCCTGTGTTGTTGTTATGCCCCCCGCCTCCCTCCCGTGCTGGTGTTTTCTGTTTATCGTCTGGAGACGATCTTTGAGAGGGGGGTACTGTTAGGATTGGGTGTCTTGTATTTGGTCTCCCAACTGTTTGGATGTCTTTTGTGGTTTTTTTGTGTCTCTTGGATTTTTGTTATTTTGCTGCCACGTCAGCCTTTTTGTTTTATTTTTGTTAAAAAATAATTTTATTTTCTAAAACTCTTATCCTATTCCTTGCCTCCGCATCTTAACACATACATATAACAACAAATATACCTGCATACATTCATGTGCATTATAGATATATATATACAGTATATATACAGACATATATACACACTAAGTGACCAGTCAAAACACCTGTTTGTGAGCGGTTGTGAACATGCGTGAATAAACAAGATTTCTCCAATGGAATATTTAATAGTGACTGTGGAGGACCAAAGACCCAACCCCCAAGACACCAGGCAGACACAAGGGCGACCAGAGCCCAAGGCTCCAGGAGGGACCCCAACTGCACAGCCCCCAGGGGCACCCGCACGGGGAGATCTGCCCACCCACTCCCCGGTTCGAATCCCCAGGGAAAACCGGGAGATCCCCCAGCGACCACACACAGTAAACCCTCGGGGCCAGCAGCAACAATCCCATGAGCCCTGACGGCACCCGCCGCGCCAGAGCAGATCCAGGTATGAGCACAGAGGCCTGGGTCCCCACGGCGCACCCCCCCAGGCCAAAGCCTGACAGGGCCAGAGGACCCGAGCCCCAGCTGGCAGACACCAGGTTGAGCCGGCCCATGCCCCAGCACCCAGCCCCAGACCACAAGAGCCACCAGCACACCGGCGGGCAACGACCATCCAACCAGTGGGCAGTAAAGCCGCGGGCACCCACACAGACCAGCAGGAGGGGCGGCCCAGATCCGAGCCTGACAAATAACCAAACATATACAAACATAATCACACCATCCCACCCTCATCCTCACAACCACTCATTCAAAGACATACAAGAAGGACGCCACAATCCACTCGCACTCCCGATACACTCTCTATACCCCCCAGGTCCAAGACGTGTGTCCACCCCCCTACAGGAGGCAGCACACATCCAAACCCAGGGGGCAGACCCTATCAATCTATCACAGCAAACCAGCACGACCCCCGGCCACCACCAGAGGCCACCCACCCAATCACCACCCCAGAAGACATACTACTCCCACCCAGCCATTTGGACCACTATCAGAACATATAGCACAAAGACATCCAAGCTGGGTCGACCCACCTCCCCTCACCGGCCATGCACCATGCCCACAGTCAGCATGGCCCTCCAGCCCACGAAACCCGCAGCCCACCAGCGCACCGGGGACCCCTCAGCCCAGAGCCAGGCACCAGGACACACACCGGCCCATGGCCCGGCAACCCACCCACCAGAGCCCACGCCCCCACAA
>JARVGW010000002.1:752554-767458 GCA_031762495.1 Anablepsoides rubrolineatus | reverse complement strand
CCCAGAAAGGTCCCTGGGCCGGGATTTGAACCAGCGACCTTCTTGCTGAGAGGCATCAGCTCTACCAACTGAGCCACCGTGCTGCCCGTGTCAGCATTGATGCTAAAGTTACTGGATCAGTACTTTAACTAGTTTTATTTAAAGCACATTAAGCTCCAAAAGTACACTCTGCACTTGACATGCTAACATGTAGCATCCATGTTTAGCTACGCCTGTAAACAGCGAGCTGAATGTGACGTCATGTCATCTTCTGCACATGCAGGTCATATTGAAGACATAAAGCATTACACTGGAGTCTAATGGAGGTTACATTTAAAATGTGAACATCCACGCCTAAAAGGAAAAAGGTATCGATTTCACGTATTTGAACGAGTTTGAATACTTGTAAAACTGCTGGAATTGGTCTTGATACCAGTATCAGTATCAGACACCATTACTTACAAATATGAATCTTGTGGTGTTTATGTGCAGCAGAAAAAGTGAGTCACACGCTTGCTTTAAGTAACCCATCACTTTTTTACACACATGTCCTGTCCTGAAGAGACATGAGCTTTTAGAGACTAAGAACGTCTTAAAGTATGGTGTAGAACTCCACTCAGCTGTGTTGAGTTGGTCTGCAATAAATATAGTAGTCAATTTCGAAAAAAACGTAAGTTTTTCATCAAAATGTTTTTGCACTAGTATGAGGTGGTGGTTTGTCAGCTGTATCAAAATTGGTGCATTTCACAGAACTGCAATGGAAACCCTTTTTTCGCAACACGGGAGTCACATGCTTTGTTTTCCCACATAAAAACAGACACAAGGTTTGCTTTCCCTATAGGCTCAATCTTAAAATGCTATTTTGACTTTATTCTCAACTTTTCAACTTTAATCTTCACCTAACACTTTCACTTCTAAATTACAATTTGTTTTTTCTGCTGAGTGACTATCATGGTATATATACTGCCTATTAGTGACTTAAATATACACTCTCTCTTACAGTTTTCTGTTTATCTCCAGGTTTCTTCAGTAAACAGAGTTCTTAGAAATTTGGCCACAGACAAGCAACAAATGGGCACAATTGGATCTGAAGAAATGTTTGACAAACTCAAGCTGCTCAACGTACAAACCACATGGGGAGGACGATCAGGGTGGTACACCAGGACTACAATCCCCAGCACTGGTAAGGTTTTTATTTTAAAATATCTCTTTACATTTTAATTCTGCTCCGAAAGAAAAACCTTTATATTCCAATAAAGCTGCCAGGATTCTATTTCCACTTGCAGCAAGTTATTTACCACACTTCTTACAAAAACCTTCAATAATCTGAAGACGTTTGTAGTAATTTTACTTCCAGTCAATTAGAAATCAAAATTTCAAGGATGTGGGGAAACAAAACAGGAAGCTGTGTGTTTTTTATTATGCAGTTAATATTTTTTTAAATGAGAGAGATATACCTTTTTTTAATATCTCCATGTCTCTCTATAGTAGCTGTTGTTGTGAAGGGTCCGTCGTTAACGATCCAGCTCTAAGAAGTAAACCGTTTATTTTTTTAATGCTAATAATTGCTTAAGACTTGCAAAAAGGTCACCTGGATGCAGCTTTTTCTTTTGCACATTTTAAATGATTTTGTTTTGTTTATGTGTTGTTTACATAATAGCAAATGAACAAATAATACACACAACAAGAGCTCTTTTTGTCTAATTAAAAGAAGAGTTGTCTCTTTTTGGTGAGCTGATCCAAAAGGCCTGGCTTCTCATCACTACGATGTTGCTTTAGTGACCTGATTATCTGGAAGCTCTTTCTGAACTCCTCACATTCTAGCTTCCTCATCTTCCACCAGTTTTCTTTTCTGATCTTTTCCTCCTCTTCACCACAAGTCATCCTACACACCTCCATCTTTACATTCTTTTCCATCATCTTGGTAAAATCCACCGTCTGTTCTCCCTGCTTCCTTTCTTTGACATCAAAGCTGTTCAGGTCTGCTCTGATCACCTCCCTCTCCTCCTGGGAATACTCTCTGTCTCTTCACCTACATCCTTCCAGAGTTTCTCTTTCTCCTCACATCCAACCTGTGGAGAACCACTAACATTCAACACCTTCTACCTTCAGACACATTGATCTGAAACTGTTTTCATCTTTACTACATTCATTGTTAACTCTTCATTCAGGACCACCCATACTTCACTTCTCTTCCTATCCCCATCAAAATAAAACTGCTTAAACTCTGCTCTAAAGCTGTTCTTCCACATATAAAACATCTACCTTCCATCTCTGTATCATGTCAGCAGCTCTCTAACTTTACCTATCATTGTTCCTATTCTTGACTTTTCTCTTCTCTCTTTATCTCCTGACATGTTTCCCTCCTTGTGGCCTTCGACGAACAGTGGCACAATTTCAGTTAACCTCAAATGATCCGATACGGTGTTGTTTGGACAAAAATCTCGTTTGTTTTGGCCAAAATGTTTTACACCAGATGCCCTGCCTGACTCAACCCTCACTCTTTATCTGTGATTATCTTCCTATAGTGGCTGGTTTAAACATTTTACAAAACCAAAATCTATCTTTCACACTCAGTTTCAGTGATTTGCATGTCTGAATTCATGTGTTGTCTTTTAACTTTTTATTTAATAGTAAATACGCTAATATTCCAGCTGTAGTAGGTGCTTGCAAAATAGTGTGAATGCAGAGTTCAGAGCTGAAAAGGTTGGATTTGTGTTGCGTTGTGTGGATAAAGGCCCCAGTTGTTGTGTGGGGTAGGCTCATGTGCTGCTGCTCCTCCTCCATCAACCTGGGATTACAACAATGAAACAAAGCCATGCTGCACCGCCTCCCCATCGGGAAACAACATGTTTGTGCATGTGTATGTTTGTGTGTGTGTGTGACTGGAGAAGGGGAGCGGGGTGTCTGCTCTCATTTGCCTCTCTTTCTGCCTGACTGACTACGACACTGAGCAAAGGCTTCATTCTGTTTTGCAGCCTAGCTTTATCTTTTGGGGATAATGAATAAATAGGTTAGCGATGCAAAAAAACCCAGAATACCACGGGGAACAGGAGTCAAGCTCTTGTCTGCTCAGAGATTACATGTTGGAGTGGTCCAGTCATAATAGTTTATTTTAAATAAAATGCATTGTTCTGAATCAGAATTAATTTATACTGACTGCACTTTGCATTTGGTAAACTGTGCAGCATCAACTGAAAAATGTTTGTTACGCACTAAAACATATACATATACACAGGAAAATAAACTACTGCTACTCCTCCCCCCATCGACTGCTATTTCTGACATTATAATACCAGCAGTTAGAAAATGACAACATAATAAAAACTGTGTGATATCAAACTACTGTGAAAAACACTCCTGGAAACAACTAACCTTTACTTTACTAATAAAATGTAAAAAATATTATGCTTATATGGACAACAATAAAGTGTAATTTTTTATTCAGTTTTAATTTAAACCAAACATTTTTTGTCGTTTTATTGTTGCTTGTTTTACAATGTAAGCATGTTTTTGTCTAAAATCTGACTTATAATATGGTGCATTGATACTACGTGAATCTGAGGTTTTTTTTTGAAGCAAACTCCTGTTTGTTTACATATAAAGGCAGATTAAACCGTGAACTGTAACAAGCCTGTCTGACCACTGTTTCTTTTCTGGTTTCAACATTTGGAAGTTTGAGTTTTTTTCCAGTGTTTTATTAAATGAAAAGTAGTTTAAATATTGTCGTGCTTTACCTTCCATAGAATGTGTTTACTTTGATGAAACACACAACCAAGGATCTTCTTTAACAAACTTTACTTGCTCCAGCAACAGGTTAGTTTACGATCACAGTTAATGGATGATATAATGAGTTGCTCTGGCTCATACTGGGTTTTAGTGTTCATACAGGGAGCCATGAGGACCTTAAAACACAATGAGAAATCTCACAATGACTCTTATATAGAGACTGGGCAGAGCTGTGGTGTCTGCAGTTCAGAGCAGTGATGAATGTTCAAAGTTCTGGAGAAGCTAAACAACCTCTCCACAGAGAGACTGAGCTAAGGGCCACTCTTTTAAGACATAGTATTTGTGACAGAGAAAATAAGAAAAACTGTCAGATTTCAACTTTCTAAAACCTATAATGCCTGATCTCCAGTCACTTTCACTTTCATTCACTCATCTTCATGAGACAGGCCAACAAAAAGCCTAATGACTCTCTGTTAAAAGAGTAGTTTTACTGCTGAATATAATATATAATATAATAATGTTTTATGACTGAATTCACTGAAATTCTTGTTTTGTTTTTTTGTCTTTCTACCTCTTCTGTCTTGGTGCAGATTGTCCTCAGACAGGGGGAGGTGAGAACAACATATCACTTGGTTCCAATGGCGATGACTCCGAAGAGACTCAGATGAGGCTACAGCTGAAAAGAAAACTGCAGAGAAACAGAACATCTTTTACACAGGACCAAATAGAAGCACTTGAGAAAGGTACTTGTGAGGATAAATAAAATGTTAAACTATATACATTATCATACAGCCCACAATACAGAAGCAGCTAAACACCTCATTGGCTGTGTTGTGTGGACTGTCAGGTCCTCTACCAAAGGTTTGGGAGATTCAGGGTTCTGCTCAGTATCATAGGGTGTATTCACATCTGACATATTTGTTCCACTTTAAACAGACCAGAGTTTGTTTTCCTTGTTGGTCCAGATCTAGCCTGGTCATTACCTTGCTACCCAATTCTGCTTGATTCTAATCTCCCTTCTCTGCTCCTTCTGGGATTTCTCCCACTGACTTGGATTTTCCTGGTTGAATTCCAACTGGGCCAATCAACAAACAGAAGGAGGAGTTGTGAATGGTGACATCAATTTTCTATACTGTTGCCTGTAGTTAAACAATGGAGGAAACAAATGAAGCCAGTCAGTCCATGTTGACAAGGCTTCCAAATTAAATGAAATTTGTCTCTCAAAGCCTGCAGCAGTCATTTACAGCCATCTCATTCAGCTCGGTATCTTCCCAGTATAGGATGGTTATTTACGGAGCACAATTTCCTGTTAGCTTCTTAGCTTAGCTTTCTTCACGGTTGAGCTGGCGCTCTACATACCTCACAGTCAAACGTTAGCGATTGGGTAAATTAGATCCAATCGTTTTAAAATTCAACAGAGTCCACACCTTCAGCAATAAATTGTTTCTTAATTGCCGAGAGTCCAGACCCTCTGTACGAAGCAAGGCAACGAACAACAGGCTGCTATTATACCAGGCTAATCCAAATGTTTTATACAGGTGTGAAAACACTCATGCAAACCCTAGTGTGTACCAAATAACCAGACTGAGACCACCTCAAAAGTGGGTCTTGGTTTGGTTATTTGGTACCCATGTTGGATGTGATGGTCCTGGGCTGGTGGGGTTACACGTGGTCTGTGATTGTGAAGTCGGTTGGACGTACAGACAAATTTTCTGAAAGTCATTTGGAGATGGCTTATGGTGGAGTAATGAACATTCAATTCACAGGCAAAAGCTCTGGTCAACATCCCTCCAGTCACCATGTCCATTGCACACTCTCTCAAAACCTGCCACATCTGTAGCATTGTGCTGTGTGATAAAACAGCACATTTCAGAGAGGCCTTTTATTGTGGCCAGCCTAAGGAACACCTGTGCTGTCTAATCTGCATCTAGATATGCCACAACTGCGAGGTGGGATGGATTATCTCTGTAAAGAAGAGGTGCCACCTAACACAAATGTCTGAACAATATTTGAAGGATGAAGGTCTATTGTGTACATAGAATAAGTCTTAGATCTTTGAGTTCAGCTCATGAAAAATGAGACCAAAAACAAAAATGTTGAGTTTGTTCAGTGCATTAATGAAGGTGTGATGTAAGCTTGAGTTTGTGCATTAATTTATTGTTTGGTGAGTAATCCTTTGTGATCCAAACATGTATACACTCTCAGTCACTTTTGAACACAAGGGTATCTGTCAGAATGGTTAGTCAAAAACTGCACTGATTTACACATGAAGAAAAAAAATCAATCATTGTTTTCAGTGGCATCTATCCCTACATGCCAGACATTTCAGTCTGGAGAATAAAAGTGGGACACAGAGCCTGCCTAAACTTCTTAAATGCCTCCTGACACTGCTGAAGATCTGAGGCACCTTTTCAGGTCTGATCAGTCAGGGGAGGTGGTTCGGTCTGTCATGAACCTACTACAGTAGCCTGTCAGACATATCATGGGGAGCTGGTGATCATGTCCAGCAGTCACTGTGAGAATGACAAGGTGTACCCTGGACAAGTAGCAAGTCTGTCACACAGTGCTACAAAGAGATAAATGAGACAAACAAACCAGTCCCACTCTCAGCGCGTGACAATTTAGAGTCACTAATTACTCTAACATACGACAGTATTTGGTCTGTGGGAGTAAACCCTGGACAAAGCCCACCTACACACAGGGAGAACAGTCCCCAGGCTGCAACCTTTTTGCTGAGAGGTGACAGCTCTAACCACTGCCCCACTGTGCCGCTCAAATGCCAGCATAAATTCCAGTTTCATCAGAACCACCGTGTCCACAGGGCTGTGAATGCACCATTACACCTGGGAGTGTTTCAACACCATGTTTGACATTTGTCTGTGCTGCAGAACACATCAACAAAACACTTTTGCAAAATTTGAAACAAGGTTGAGGTTGAAAGCTGTGTTGCCTCACCTCTGTCAGAAAGCACTGTCTCATAATCAACATCTCCCACCTGCTGTGTGAGCACACAGTGTCCTGGAAATATCATGTGTCTCCTCTTGAAAAGGGTGTTCTTGAGCTTGTAGTAAATTATCTCATTACAGCTGATGGATATTTGCTCTCAGGTCTGAGACTAATTAAAATTCTTATCTAAATTGGGAATTCCTGCAAATGTATTAAGACTCTCCAGCAGGTTTTCAACATTTAAAATCCAGAATAATATTGGCTTTAGATATAAGCAATGTTTTGTTCATGATTGAACAAATGAAACAATAACAAAATAATAATAATAATAATAAAAATAAGAATAAGAATATTAATAATAATAATAATAATAATAAATAAATAAATAGTATGGTTAAAGTGAAGTCTTCATCTTCATCATGAGGGCAGAGGAAAGAATTTTACAAGCTTATTTTATTTCAAATATATTCTTTATGATTTATGTAGCCAAATTGTTTTACTAAAGATTTTGCAGACATTGCTGATGAGTCAGAGGCAAGATCAAGACCATCAAAAAGTGGTCTTAAGAACACCGGTCTCAAGCACTACAACACTAGAACTAACAACACAGACTGTAGAGAATAATCTAATGTTTCTTTATCAGAGTGATGAAGATGAGTCAGCGTTCAAATTATATTGTTTTAATAAATAAAGACCAGACTTCTCTTTCCTAAAGAGTTCCCCTTTGATGTCACTTCTTGTTTGACTTTGGCTGAGCCAAGTTCAAAAGAAAATCTGCCAATTATGTGACAAAATGAGTAGATTCATGTATTTTATGCCAAATTTCCTACATATAAAGATGTTTTCTTTGACTTTTTGTATTTGAAGGATGTATGTCACTTTAAACATCTGAACCCTGTCAAGTTGATTCTTAAAGAAGATTTGTGCTGCTTCAAATAAACTGTTCAGATCATCATGTTTTTATCAGTGCAATAAAATGCTTTAAAATTCTTTCTTTTCTAGAATTTGAAAGAACTCACTATCCTGATGTTTTTGCTCGTGAACGTCTCGCTAACAAAATAGATCTTCCTGAAGCAAGAATACAGGTAAGTTATAGTCGTTCAGGTTTTCTAACCAAATCAACAATAAAAACTAATTATTAATAAACTGGTCCAAAACTACCTATTTCTAAGCTGTTTTCCAATAAATTAAATAATAAATGTTGGGACGGCTGACAAAGTGGGTACAAAGTGGGCTGAGGCAGGTACATTGTGTATAACCTAGAACACAGTTTTGTAAATTATGTTTATGAAAATATGATATTAAAACACATCCACGCCACTCACTGTTGTCAGAAACACTCAGAGCAAAACATTTCCAGTAGACCTCCTGCTTTTGTAACCCAGTCTTGGATGAGTGGATGAAGATGAGTCAGTGAATAATTGTCAGCTTAGAGAATTCCTCTTTTCAGTAAAATCATCCCAAGAACAAATCGTGAATGCAGGAGGAAGTGATTAAACCCAGATTTTAATACAGAATCATTTGGCAAGTCTTACATCTGATGTCCAAGAATCTACAGTCAAAGAGTGATTACACACGTTTGATCAGAACTGTCAGTTTTACTACAGCAGAACTATGATTGGCTGTATACATAATTATGTCCAAAGACCAGGATGTAAGGATGTGCTTCAGTCAGATCAAAAAAAGATACTTACAGTAGGAACTGACTGAGCAGCTTCCAGTCTTTCATTCAAGTGTTGTTTAGTACCAGAACTTTATATGAAAGTGTTTTATTTTTTAATCTTTCCTTTTGGCATGTGTAGGTTTGGTTTTCAAACAGAAGAGCAAAGTGGAGAAGAGAAGAGAAGCTACGGAATCAGCGTCGCCAGCTGTCCAACTCCTCCAGTCACATTCCTATCTGCAGCAGCTTCAGCACCACATCCTGCCAGTCTCTACCACAACTGACCACACCAGGTGAGGATGGGAACAGAACAAAACCTACACTATAAACCTCAATAACAACTACATTTAAAAACTTTACTTTGGTGTCAATCAACTTCTGGGCTTAATTTTGACTGATGACATCCTGTTCTTGTATCATCTACACACGTAGATGATACAAGACAGGTTTATTTGATTTAATGAGAAAAACCCACAATGGTCACAGAAATAACTTGAATCTGACAAAAGTATTAATAAATAAAAATTCTATAAAACATGAACAAATGAAAATTAGACATTGCTTTTCCAACATGCTTGTTTTTTAAAATAAAACTCATAAAACAGGCCTGGACAGAATTGACTCCTGAAAATAATGTGACCAAAGGGACATATTAAATATTTTGTGTTCACTAATTAGCATCACAGGTGTCTATAATCATATAATCAGTCAGTGGGCCTGTATATAGGGCTACAGATACTCACTGTGTTGTTTGGTGACATGGTGTGTGCCACACTCAACATGGACCAGAGGAAGAGAAGGAAAGAGTTGTCTCAGGACATTAGAAAGAAAATTATAGACAAGCATGTTAAAGGTAAAGGTTATAAGACCATCTCCAAGCAGCTTGATGTTCCTGTGACTACAGTAGCACAAATTATTCAGACATTTAAGATGCATGGGACTGTAGCTAACCTCCCTGGTAATGGCAGGAGGAAAACTGATAACAAATCAAAGAGATGGTTAATATGAATGGTAACAAAAGAGCCCAGAAAAACTAAAGGTGAACTTCATGCTCAAGAAACATCAGTATCAGATCACACCATTCGTTCTTGTTTGAGTGGACGTATAGGAGACGACCAAAGAGGACACCAAATCATAAAAAAGCCTGACTGGAATTTGCCAAACTGCATAATGACAAGCCACAACGCTTCAGGGAGAATGTCCTCTGGACAGATGAGACAAAAATGGAACTTTTTGGCAAAACACATCAGTTCTATGTTCACAGAGGAAAAATGAAGCATATGAAGAAAAGAACACTGTGAAACATGGAGGAGGTCTGTTATGTTCTGGGGCTGCTTTGCTACAAGTGCTTGCTACAAGCTTTACCACAGGGGGTCTTGAATCTGTGCAGGGCACAATGAAACCTCAAGACTATCAAGGATTCTAGAGAGAAATGTGCTGCTCAGTGTCAGAAAACTAGGTTTCAGTGTCAGCTCGTGGTTCTTCAACAGGATAATGACCCAAAACACACAAAACACTGAAGAATGGCTGAGAGGAAACCATTGAACTATTCTGAAGTGGTCTTCTATGATCCTGACCTAAATCCTGTTGAGCATCTTTGAAAGGAGCTGAAACCTGCTGTCTGGAAAAGACACTCTTCAAACCTGAGACAACTGGAGCAGTTTGTTCATGTGGAGTGGAACAAAATACCTACTGAGAGGTGCAGAAGACTCACAGTTACAGAAATAGGTTTCATTACAGGGATTGCCTCAAAAGGTTCTTTCATTTGTTCATTTGTATTGAATTTTTATTTATTATTACTTTTGTCAGATTCAAGTTATTTCTTTGACCACTGTGGGTTTTTCTTTCATCAAATGAGGGGTACCAACATTTATGTCCACGTGTGTATGTTTGGACTTTGTCAGAGTTTGTGTGTGTGTGTGTGTGTGTGTGTGTGTGTGTGTGTGTGTGTGTGTGTGTGTGGGTGTGAGTCACATTCCTCCTTTTGTTGCTACAGCTGAGCACCACTAACAAACAATAACTGAGCTCCATGTGGTATTTCCTGCATAGTAACTGTGGCCGGAGAGAATGCATCAAAATTCAGATTATAGACTGTAGATTTTGTCGTTGCCTGCTACGTTTGAACCTGTGCACCCTCACCTATTGAAGGGATGCTGTCATTTTGAGGGAAAACAATCGACATGCATGGGAAATGTACAGGTATGGTCAATGCTGGTTTTAAAGCAGTATACAATTAATTTAAGACAATAAATTTTTGAAGCGCAGGCCACATAAAATGCAGTGGACGGCCACATTTTGCCCATAGACCTTGTATTTGACATGTATTTTAAGGCATCCTGTCTGTTTTAACTCCATCAGCATGACAGAGTCTTTACATGGCCAAACATGACTTTGTAAATAAATGCAGTTGATCTGATCAATCTTCATAACATTCCAGTATTTGAATAATACCATCATAAAAACTGAGGCAGCAAACTTTGTCACAGTTGTTCTTTACGTCATTACTAAAAATTAAAACAGGATTGTACAGCTTTAGTGTTCTAGACTTGTGGAAACTAAATTGAGAAGGATTTGAAACACAAAAGACCACTCTGGGATTATTTTGAGAGAAAATTTGTCTAAAAAGTGATTAGCCTCTGCAACTCAAGCAAACAACCCCCCATTTTGGAAAATTTGGGCCTTTTAGGGTAATAAAACTACAATCATGGGGTTTTACTATGGGTCACAAGTTTCTGCAACTTTCATTTTGTGGGTTAAAAACAGAAATGTTTGTGAACCATTGTTCCAAGTATCATTAAAAAATGTTAATATTTTTTGAGACATTTGTCTAAATGTTTGTGTTTTTTTCTCTCTGTTTAGTGTCCTTTCCTTCAGGGTCCATTTTGGCAAGATCCGATCCAGTTTTATCCAACAGCTATGGCCTACCAGCAGTGCCCAGCTTCAGCATGGCTCCCAGCCTGCCCATGCAAGTAAGAATGTTTCACTGAACAACACTGAGTTAGTGTGGAGTCTGTAGAAAAGTACAGCATAGTGCAGTGTACCTGGATCAGTCAGTGCCCCGGCTGCCAGGACAGGAGAGGAGAGAGAGAATCCTTTCTGCTCTCAGGTTTTGTTCATTGTGACTTTTAGTGATGTAAGAAAATCTTCCCACTTTCAGCTAAAAATTCAGTTAAATTCAAAAATACTTTATTATTATGCTTTGAGTATCCTGGTTTAATAGAAAGATGTTATATAAATACAATCCATTTCCCATTCAAAGGGAAATTCCAGTTTATAATAACCCATTCAAGAGAAAAAACAAAAGAAATACATCCATGGACATTCTGCAGCCATGAAGAGGCACTACCCTTGCATTAGAAAAACAAAATAGCAAACATGAGGATAATTAAGAATAAAATAAAAACAAGGACACAATATGAGTTTGCAAAAAAAAAAACATAAAGCAACATATAAGCCAGCAAAGGGGGAGAGTTGAGGAGTGAGTGTATCTGAAGCTGTGGAGTGTTGTTTGTGTGTGTGTGCATCTGTGAGTAAGACTGTGAACAAGTCCCCTAGGCCCCCCGGTAAATGCTCTATACTTATATAGTACCCAGGATACTCTAACCTCTTCACACTACAACCTGTGCTCTTGTTTACCCATTCACACTCACATTCACACAGCACAACATTAAGTCTCTACCATTAAAGGCACAAGGTAAATTTTAGATGTTTTGTTGTACACTATAGCTGCTTGTGAATGTGAATTTTTGTTTTAATAGACGTCAACGTTGTGTTTTCAGGCATCAAACCAGACTTCCTATTCCTGCATGTTGCCCAACAGCCCCACTGTAAACGGTCGAAGTTATGACACATACACTCCTCCACATATGCAGCCAAACTTCAGCAGCCAGACAGTGCCGTCCTCTGCAACATCAACAGGTAGGAGGCTGTGATGTGTCCTTAAACTCTGCAGAGCAACATAGTGGGTGTAGTGGGCAGGCTGGACTCACAGACAGAAGGTAGTTGTTCAAACACCAGAAGAGGTGGCAGACCACAGATCTGTAACTTAAGGTCAATAAAAACAGTTTTATACTCTGTGCCTGTTGATGCTGATATGTGGTTGGTTTTCACTAAAATGACTGCTGTGCATTATGGGTAAACTACACTTCTGTCTCAGGGTAGGTTGTGCAGCTCTCACTTCAGTATATTTTTATATTAAGCATCATCATTGGATAATTACATGCTACAACAAAAATACTTGAAATAAATAAAAAAGATTGGAAGTTTTGGATATTTGTTGTGGACCACCAGCCCTGACATGAAGTGATCTTGGGCAGAACACTGAAGATCCACGTTGCTCCACATCTTCTTTTCCAACTGGGCGAAACAACATTGTGTAGAAAAACATTGTTTAAATGTAAAATACATTATTTTATTTGGGTAAGATTTAAAGTGAACCATGTTTCTCTTAAACCTTGTTGCTGCTTTTTCACCAGGTCTTATTTCCCCCGGTGTCTCAGTTCCAGTCCAAGTTCCAGGAAGTGAATCAGAAATGTCACAGTATTGGCCACGCCTGCAGTGATGACATCCCCCCACCCCTCCTTCAGGGACTTCAGTACCAGGAGCTACCCACCGCTACAGTTTGAATGTCAAAAAGGACCAGACATTAGAAAAAAAGTCTCACCTCAAAAGACATGGATGGCCAATGACTTTTTCTTTAAAGTTTGTGACAAAAATCTTCATGGATTCTAAATGTTTATGGAAAATAAAGGATTTAAACCTTTATATAAACCAGAAGAAGTTCAGGAGCTGGATGAAGTGTCATTGTGTTCATTGGCTGCCATGTAAATTTGGGTGGATGAAGAGAATTTGGCAGAGCTCTCCTTTTGTTTGGCAGTTTTTAACAGACTGGTGTTCCTTGTGACAAAATAATGGTTTGAGATAAATGTAAAAAAAAAAAACTCAGTGAAACTTGAAATGTACATGGCTTTGTTTTTCTTTAGATTCCAAAAGCCTTTGTTTTATTTAATGTACAGAATTTCAAAATTATTGTTATAAATGTTTGAAGTTGTAAACCATGACGTGTGTGATCTTATAACTGGTGTGACTCAGGCTCAGAGCTAAAAACATGTTTCATTTGATTCAAATACCTCAATGTCCAAATGGTGTGAATTAGTTTTAATTTTAAAGTGTGAACATTTTGGTTTCAAGAGATCAAGGAGGATTAAAAAAATAAAGTTACAACAGTTAACTTTCTGTTAACATTCATATGTGTCAAACTCAAGGCCCGTGGGCCAAAAGTGGCCTAAGGGTGGCTCCCATCTGGCCCATCAAAAATAAATAAATAAATAAATAAATAAATAAATAAATAAAAAACAAATATTTTTTTCTTAATAATAAAATTGTTTTTATATCAATGGTAATTTTTCAATTTATGATTAAATGCAACAAAATGTCCAAATTTAAAAGGTGAACAATAATAATATTTGTTCTACCCAAGCTGTTGGTTTTAAGTAAGTGAAAATTTAATTGGATAGCACAGTATTAATGTCTCAAAATAAGCTGCTTTAAAGCCAGTTTATGTCAGTGCTGACATAAACTACATCTCTCATTTAAGTACTATGCATAGATTTGTTAATACCCTTAAAAAGTTAATCTTTCAATTATAGTGATATTTCAAAGTAAGAGCCTGATTTACCAAAACTCCAAGTAACAAGTGCTAAATTGCTGTACAAACTAAAAAAATGCACATGCTGGGAGTGTTGTGGGTGATCTACAGTTAGGTCCATATATATTTGGACACTGACACAAATTATGTATTTTTACTTGTTTACTGAAACATATTCAAGTTATAGTTATATAATATACATGGACATAAAGTCCAGACATTCAACTTTCATTTAAGGGTATCCACATTAAATTGGATGAAGGGTTTAGGAGTTTCATCTCCTTAACATGTGCCACCCAGTTTTTAAAGGGACAAAAAGTAATTGGACAATTGACTCCAAGGCTATTTCATGGACAGGTGTGGGCAATCCTTTCATTATGTCATTCTCAATTAAGTAGATAAAAGGCCTGGAGTGGATTTGAGGTGTGGTGCTTGTATTTGGAAGGTTTTGCTGTGAAGTAAACATGCGGTCAGAGGAGCTCTACATGCAGGTGAAACAAGCCATCCTTAAGCTACAAAAACAGAAAGAATCCATCTGAGAAATTGTTACAATACTAGGAGTGGCAAAATCTACAGTTTGGTCCATCCTGAGAAAGAAAGAAAGCACTGGTGAAACCATCAATGCAAAAGGACCTGGGCGCCCACAGAAGACAACAGTGGTGGACGATCGTAGAGTAATCTCCATGATGAAGAGAAACACCTTCACAACAACCAACCAAGTGAACAACACTCTCCAGGAGGTAAAAGACTCGACATCCAAATGTACCATAAAGAGAAGACTGCATAAAAGTAAATACAGAGGGTTCACTGCATGGTGCAAGACACTCATAAGACTCAAGAATAAAAAGACTAGACTGGATTTTGCTAAAAAACATCTAAAAAAGCAGCACAGTTCTGGAAGATCATTCTTTGGACAGATGAAACCAAGATCAACCTCTACCAG
>JARVGW010000002.1:742276-752454 GCA_031762495.1 Anablepsoides rubrolineatus | reverse complement strand
CTTTCTTTCTTTCTTTCTTTCTTTCTTTCTTTCTTTCTTTCTTTCTTTCTTTCTTTCTTTCTTTCTTTCTTTCTTGACAGTGGGTAATCTCTCGTCAGCTTTGTCTCTTTTCTGGGAACTGTCAGGATGAATATTCACCTTGGCTATTGAAGCGGACAAATGACACCTTTTAAAGCTGTGATGTGAGCGTGCACCTGTGTCACATTTTTCATACAGTGCAAATTCCATTTTTAAAGGTCTGGGGAGACGGTCGTTTACACTTCATTAGCTGCGTATGTGCCTCTGTGTGTGTGTGTGTGTGTGTGTGTGTGTGCCTCTGTGCATATGTAACTCTGTGTGTGTCGCTGTGTATGGGTGTGTATGTGCTTCTGTGTGTGTGTGTGCCTGTGTGTGTGTGTGTGTGTGTGCCTCTGTGTGTGTGTGTGTGTGTGCCTCTGTGTGTGTGTGTGTGTGTGCCTCTGCGCATATGTAACTCTGTGTGTGTCGCTGTGTATGGGTGTGTATGTGCTTCTGTGTGTGTGTGTGCCTCTGTGTGTGTGTGTGTGTGTGCCTCTGCGCATATGTAACTCTGTGTGTGTCGCTGTGTATGGGTGTGTATGTGCCTCTGTGTGTGCGTGTGCCTCTGCGCATATGTAACTCTATGTGTGCCTCTGGATATGTGGGTTATCAAACCATACATACTTGTGTAGGTGTGTGTGTGTGTGTGTGTGTGTGTGTGTGTGTGTGTATGTCTACACCAGTCACTACAAACTTTCTGAAAAATCTTTAAAAAGCAAGCAGCTAAAAAAAAAGAAGAAAACTCACAACATTTTTGTCTTGTTTTAGGTCAAATTATTTCTATATGTTAACTGCTCAAATATTGGAAGGTGGTTTATTTATTATGTTCTTCAAAGTAAAAACTAAATGCACTAAAATATTAATTTGCCTTGAATCAGTTTGGGGAATTCCAGGTGATGATGTCATAGCTTTGGAAGGTTTTCATTGGTCAGTTGACAACATTTTAGGTCATTGAAAACACACCTGTGGATACGGTACTTTTCAACACTTTGATTCCAAATACTTGTGGTTTTGAAGAAAGTAATGAAAACATTAATCTCATCATTTGAGCATTTATAAAGAAATAATTTGGGAAACCTCACTGAAAGTTTCAGTAAGTAAGAATTAAAAATGTTGTAAATGTTTGTGTTTAACAATATGGCAACAGCAGCAAATTATTATAATCATTATTTTTCTAATACTGCAGTTAAACTAAAACCTAAGTATTTCAGTATAATATATACTATAATATAATCTTTGAAATAAAAAACCTTAAAGCTTAAAATGTTATTACTATAATAAATATATAGTTTGATTACTGGACTTGGTTCAGAACTGTAACTAGACTCTTATCCAGGAAGATGCATCACTATAACACTGCAACCAACTTATTTCTTTCCAGAGGCATCAAATACAAAAACAGCTGCTCGGTATGTTTCTTAAAGCTTGTCAGATCCAAACCCAGATGTCTGGCAGTCAGAAAACTAAACACTCACTCAAACACAAAAGATATGTTCAGTACCTACTTGTACAGAGAACACAGGTCTGTCCAAGTTACCGTGTGGTACTGAGGGCATCATGAGGTGTTTTCTTCTCATTTCATCTTCAGCATCATTCAGTTTCGGCTCTTCAGGCCTTTATCAAGCTGAAGACTCACTATTTTATCTGCTGAGCGAAATCATTTGTTCTCTGTGTTGTGTTAGCTTCCCAAACCTCTTTTATGGACAACCAGGCTGCAATAAAGTTATAAGCTGTTTGTTAGAGCTTTAACTGTGAACAACTGTTCTGTTACTGCCATTTTTGTTGTCTTTTTCTTACTCCTCCGCAGAATCGCCACCATAATAAGGTGGAGGGGTTTGAGTACCACCATGATCCAAAGGACTATGTTGTCTGGGGTATTAACCCCTTGGTAGGGCCTCCCGTGGTAAACAGGCCTCGGGGGAGGGGTAAGACCAGAGTGATTCAAATCCCTTGATGAATGGAGCATCAACATAAAGGGACACAGGGCACCTCCCTGGACTCAGGCGGAGGGCTGTTGGTTGAGCCTTGGCTCCTGGTACTTGGCCTGGCCAAGCCTGAAAGAACAACAGGAGACCACCTCCACATGGATTCACCACATGCCTGGCATGCATTGCACTACACTGTCAAGGTGTAGTGCAATGCATGCCAGGCAACAGGCAAGGGGAGGTCTAGTCTATAGGGATGTGGAATGTAACCTCGCAAGAAGCTGAAGCTTGTGTGTGAGGTTGGGCTCTGGAGCTCCTGGACGCTTTCTGATCACCACCTGGTAATGTGTTGGATCTGGTGGAAGGGGAGGCTGCAGGACTAGACCCAGTAAACCCAAACATGCAGAGAGAGATTTTCCACATCTCCTGGGGGAGGTCGAGGACATGAAATCCAAATTGGCCATGTTCAGGGCCTCCATTGCAGATGTGGCCTCCAGGAGCTGTGGCCTGAAGGTCATTGATGTCTGTCGCTGCAGCAACCAAAGGATCTGCTGGTGGACACCAGTGATGATGGAGGCCTTCAGGATTAGACTTTTCTGGAGGATTCCTGAAGCAACAAATGGGTACAGTGTGGCCAGAAGGACCACAGCTTCAGTGGTTGCAGATGCAAAAACATGGGCATGGGAGGAATCCAGGGAGACCATGGAGAAGGACTTTCGATTGATCTCAAAAAGGTTCTAGCAAACCATTTGTTGTCTCAGAAAAGGAAAGCATTCCCTGTCTCAGGCTGCACTTGGTTTGAGTGGGGAATTGTTGACCCGGACTAAGGATATCATTTAGCGTTGGAAGGAACACTTTGAAGATCTCCTCAATCCACCCTCCATGTCCACCTCTGAGGAGAATATGAGTTCATTACCATGACAGAGAACACCAAGGTAATCAAAAAGCTCCTCTGTGGCAGGGCACCAGGGGTGGACAAGATTCGCCCAGAGATGCTGAAGGCTCTGGATGTTGTGGGGCTGTCATGGTTGACACGTCTTTTCAGCATCTAATGAAGGACGTGTCAACCCATTCTCACTCCCAACTCGTCAACATTTGACGCTCGGTCAGGGACCGTCTGCGTCCAGTGTCGGACGCGTCGGGTACCCCCCTCGCGTCAGTTTTTGACGAGATGGGGCGGAGGAGGATGAGCGCGTTGTCATATTTTTTGACAAGAGTAGGAAATGCACAAAACTAACCATCTCAGACCCTAAATTTAAGTTCTATTAGCCCTATACAGCCTATCCCTGACCCCAGTACCTAAACTTAACCATTAATCCTGATTCCTCATATTAACCATTTTTTAAAATGTAGCGAATGCACGAGAACTAACCATCCCAAAGCCTAAATTTACCTTATATTATCGCTATACAGCCTATCCCTGACATCAGTACCTATAATTAATCATTAACCCTGATCCCTAATATTAACCTCAGACCCTGAACCCAAAGACCCCAAAGTGGCGCAACCCGGAAAAGCCGCTGGCGTCCACTTTTGACGCGACGGGGGTACCCGCAGCGTCAAAACTGGACGCAGACGGTCCCTGACCGAGCGTCAAATGTTGACGAGTTGGGAGTGAGAATGTGTTAGACTGGGACAACTCCTGTGGAGTGGCAGACCATTTAACCTATCATACATAAGAATCCCCCAAGTGGCATAACCTTGTCTGCTCAGAGGTTGTGTAAATATCAATTTATTGCTTGTTTATAAAAATCACCAGAACAAGTCCATTTGAATGTTTAAACCTCTGTACAACTCAGTTCATATTATAACTTTTTACTTTATATGTTTATATTATATATTAGTATAGAGATTAAAGTGCCTGTGACATGCTTATACTTCAGATACAAAAAGTCAAAGAAAACTTCATTCTATTTAAGAAACTTGGTATACCACACATTATTCTACCTTATATAACTGACCTATTTTATTTTGAACTTGTTTATTGAAACATTATGGTTTGAACTCTGACTCTTTTTTTATTTCTTTCTGATAGAGACTCAAAATAATCTCAAATATCAGATTCCTCTCCACAGCCGCCCCATGATAATTTTAGCTTAGCTCTGTTTTCATGCAGACATTCCCCTTTGACATCACTTCCTGTTACTTCACATGCAAATATCTCAACAACTGTTTATCTCAGCAGCATGGCCATTATTTTGTAATATGTTCTCAGTGTTATCTTTCCAAAAATGCATTTGTATTATTCAAATATTTTTGATGTCACAGGCACTTTAAGACTGAACATGAAGGTGGGGAGTAGCAAGGGATTGTTTACTTGTTTTCTTTGTTGGGTTGAATGAGAGGTCTCCAGTCCATCATAGGGCAACATATAAAACCTATTCACACTCTCACTCAGAGATATTTAACTTACCTGTTGCTCTACATTCATGTTCAGCTTACAGTAAAAGCATCTGCTAAAAGTAAATTGTACTTTTGGATTTAAGGCTTCTTGCTGCACTCACACATTAGAAGTTGAATGTATGTTTTTTATTCGTACAAGTTTGTATGTTCATCTCCAGTTGAATTCACACAGAGTTACAATTAAAACAGTGTATGCTTCAATAAACACACAGTCAAAAGTAATTTATTTCATGCATGAGTACATGCACAGGCTACTTACTGTCATGCTTCAGTACACACGACACACTTCTGACACTCAGTCCACTGCTAACACAAGCATGCCAGCATACATACTGATATACACAATGACTTCTCAGAAATATATTGTTACATTACTGGAAACACAACGAGGCTCTGTTTATCAAAGAGTTGTGCCTTAATGTTTAGTTGAAGAAACAAAGAAATAAATGAAGTATACAGCATACTGTGGTGCTGAGGGTGCTGGTGAAGTGGAACACCAAAAGAAAAGTTTGTTACCAAATATGAAAGGAAGATTTTGGACTGAGTGCTTGATAATGTTCAATCTTCAAGAAGAGTAATATGTGTTTTAGGCAAGGTTCTGGACAAAACATGGACATTGAGCTCAACCCGAAACATTGTAGTAGTGTGTTAAAGCTAGAAGACTCACAGGACATATAAAAGAAAAACCACAAAGTTGTACGATTTTATAACTTTGTTTTAATGCAAGAATGTTCAGGTTGATTTTTGTTCAATAAACCCAGATTTGCTGTCATATTGGAGTTTAAACCTTCTACTTTTTGTTTAATGATCACAAGTTAAAGGAAGAATATGTCACTTAAAGGGAATCTGAAGAAAATAGTTGCAACATTCAGAGAATTTGTTATGATCTATTTAAGTTGAAATATTTGAATATATAATAGATCACAACATATGAAATAAACCCAGATAACATCAATTACATCCAAGCTTTAGTATAAAGAATTCATTATTCATTTGCCACCTTACATGCTAGAATTTAAGATCATCTCATGTTGAGGATTTATGAAGAAATAACTGTTTTGATCAAACATTAAACATATTATGTATTGTGTATGATTTTATATGTAACTCTCAGCTACTACCACACTAAATTTTAGAATTGAATTGCATACTTTATCATACTGATAAATTTGAACAAAGTTTTATGATATTTTTTTCATTGGATTATTAATTAAATAAAATTCAGAGGAGACAAAGCAAAGTTTATATCTGGTAAAAGTGCATCAATCCATACTGAAGAGCTGAAACTAAAATATTGATACTATTTCAGCATTACACTTACATCTTTGAATATCCAGTTGCTAATACTGGCCCAACACTAGTTTGCTCTGTGCCACTTTGACTTACTTTGACTTTTTTGTGTACTGGTGTGAATTTAACTTTGGAAAGTCTCATAAGGGCAAATCAGCTGGCTCATGTTTTTCTTTTTTGATATATTGTCATAAACACACACATTCCTAAAAAAATTCTTTTTTTTGTGTCTGAATACATTCTCACAGTTTACTACCCTACCAGTGTTCCTTACAGGGGAAAAATACATTTTATTGAGATCCATAATAAATGCATCTATTGACAGGAATGGGTGATATGTTATTGTGTGCCATATACAGTCAAAGAATTCCCTGTGGTAATAATTTGTCATCTTGCAATGAAAACAATAAAATCTTTCAGTGTATACAGTTAATATGCTGTTTTTTTTTTGTTTGTTTTACCAAATTCAAAGGTGTAAAGCATGCATGTTCCTGCCAGCCTTATGTGCATTCTTGCACAAAAAGCATTTCAGGTTTTATATGTTTATTGGAATGTATTCAAATTATTATTATTATTATTATTATTATTATTATCAGGTAGTGGTTGTGATACATTTTTAGTCCATATCGCCCATCCCTATTTGATCCCATATTTACCACATCATAAAATAATGCATCCCTTTTATATATACAGTATATATATATATTCTTTTTACTTCTATTCCTCTACTCTTGATTTTAATAATAGCACACAAGGTGATGCTGTGCTTTTACATTTGAGGATGTAAAAACGTACCTGGATGAGGTGCGTTCTTTGTGTCGGGACATTGCTGTGGAGTTCTGTGTCTCATCATGTTCAGCAAAATACTTTAGTTTTCATTTTTTATGTGAACAGCAAAAATGCAACCTTTCTGGGTAGAGTTAGCATGTTCTCTTTGTGCATGTGGGTTTTCTATGGGAACTCAGATTTTTATGTCAAGAACATGAATATTAGGCTAATTGACCGTAGGTTTGAGAGAGAGGCTGAATGCTTGTGTGTCTCTTTGATGGACTGGAGACCTGTGTCCACCACCTCTCACACATACTGCTGAGCATGGGCACCATGTGACCCCATGACTGTGAAAGGAAGAAGCAAGTAAATATAATGGATGGATGGATGGATGGATGCTCTATGTTTGTGAAGATCTAGGTGTTTATCTCCCCTTGTGATTTGTCTATTTCAGTGTTATCTTTGAGTTTTCCTTAATTTCAGCCCTAGCTCCTCCCATGCACACCTGACCCTCATGTCTTTTCCCAGGTGTTCACTATCATCTCCTCGTTTCCTCACCGATATATTTTATGTCTTGTCTTCACTTCTCTGTCAGTTCATTGTCATTGAATGACTTCCCTGTCAGCAGTCTGGTTGGTCCTCAGTGTCTTCAAGTAGGTTTTTCTGCTGCACTGTCAGCATTTTGGGTTTTGTAAATAAATATATATATATATATATATATATATATATATATATATATATGGATGTGAGTTTTTCTCACTTCTTGGGTCAAATCTACACACAACAGAGACAAGTTGTGGCTGAAGAGAACGAACACTTTAGTTTTTTTTGTGTGTGTTAGAGTTCAAATGATCCACATGATTGCTGTCCTTTGTACATGATCCTGACATTTTGATACCTCAGCTCATAAGTTGGAGTGGCTGAAGATCTTTACAACGGTAGAACCATCATCAGTGTGCTTGTTCCTGAGTGCTGAAGTTGTTGTGAGTTCTGAGCAATGTCTAGGAGCATCCTACAACACAATGCTGATTTCCTCAGGTGGATAAACTGTGGGACATTTTATTTTTAACATGAGCAGTTTCTTACTTTGTGAAAAGTGCTTTAAAACAGTTGCTTTGTTTCACCAACCAGTCTTCAAAGAAATGGTTTTACTTAAGTTTGCAGTTTTGACACATTATTTTCAAGCAAACCACACATTTTGGTGTATTTCTTGAATGTATAGTTCTAGAATTATACAGGATCCATGGGGACAGTCATAGAGGAGTTATAGGATATGACAAATAGCTATAACATTGTCATTTACATAGGACTACCTTAAAACCCTGACATAAAAGGCAGCAGGTGTTTTGATATTATTTCAAGGGAAGTTAGGACTTTATAAAAGAAGTTGGCCTGACTCGTAACTCTACATGAAAACTACTTGTTTGTTTTGTTTTTAAAAACAGTAAAAGTGGGTTTAGCTAATGAGAAAATTCTTTGTATGGTAGTTTTTAAAGTTGTTGAATATTATTTTAGATAACACCTTTCTAATGAACATCTGTTTAGTGTTTAATAAGTGCTTCTATCCTTCAGTCGATCTTCATCTCTATCAGAATCCTTGTGAGGGTCAGTGATTTGACTGACATGTTGGAAATGCTTCTCTCATTTTGCTTCTGTGTGATATTTAATTGTGTTTTTGTAATTAACAATATCTTAAGGATCACACACACACACAGGTAAAAAGATGTATGTGTGTACTGTTGTTCTTTTTTCCTCTTTAATAGGCCAGACACTGCTGCTATTATCATCTCTTGTTTTTTTCAGCTCACACGTTTCTAATGACCAGCTGCTCTGTGTGCGGCGGCACACACACGCACACACAAACACATGCACACACACCTTCCTAACATTTATCTTATTAACTTTAAACATATTCTAACAAAAGACAGTGTCTTATTTTAAATTAATTTCCATACATAAAAACTAAACCTTATCAAATCAAAAAATCATCTGTGGATCTGTTAATCAACTTTAGCTTTTATTTCTAGTGTAAAAATATCCTGTTATTAAAAACAACAAACACAGATTAAACAAAAAACAAACTTAATTTAATTTTATGGCTGACAAATACCTGATGAGATCTTCTAATAAATGGTTATTCAGTAAAGTTGTTCAGATTTTTGTCCTGGTAATGTCCTGTTTTAGACTGAAAGATGCAGATTTTAGGTTTATAAATTGTTGTCTTGTGAGCTGTTATTTTCCTCCTGAGGGACATCGGGGTTGTTGTTTACCTGGTCAACAGGTGAAACGGTCTGATTAGATTGTTCATATAAATCATTATAGAACAAGATGTTTTTAATTTTTAGTAACAAGTGGAAGACAGTGGTCCTGGTAACATTTGAAATTTTCAGATTAAATAACAAATAAAACTCTAAAATGCTTACTGCGAGGGTTCACATATGCCAGCAATAAAGAGACACTGAGGATGGATGAAAAATTTATTTTAATTTATTTACAAAAACTAAAAAAACCTGCAGCTTTGGGCCCCTAAAAGAGGTCAACATAATAAACTTCAACTAAGGTACCAACTTAGGAACTAAAAACTGACCTCCTAACTAAGACATGAGGAGAACTTATAAAGTGGCTGATCAGGTCATTCTGACACAAAAGGTGAAAAAAATACAAATAAACAAAATAAAGTTACTAAATTACAAATACAACTAACAACAAAACTGGTCAAAGTAATACTTAACTTAAATCTAAGAAAATAAATATTTAGTCTCAAAAATTAACAATGGAAACATCAAAAATAAAAATACAAAGTTTAACTTTCCCCTCTGTCAACATGCAACATAGAGTGGCCTAATGAAGCTGTGACTTCCAGATGTGTTGCAGCTGGGTCTGTTTACATTGAGTGACAACTCAAAGAAACAAAAGTTAAATCATGACAGATGAAAACCAATAAACCATTACAAAATTTGATAAAGAAAGTTAACTAAATGTGTGTACTCCAAGTAATTAACACCAATATTAAATCATGCTAAAATGTAAAATTAGAATACATAAATACTTAAATTGTAAATGATTTATCTTAGATTAATGAAATGTATGTGCATTTACAAACAAAACCCAATAAGATACAAAAAGAAAAATATTAAAATAATAACCACAACCTTTATTCATTGTGCTGCTGCAGGTGCTGCTGTCACATTTACTCTTTAGTTTAATATTATAAATAAAGTTAGATTTGATTGAAAGCCTTTGATCAGCTAAGATGATGAATCCTGTTGCCAGGAACAGAGCAGCGCAGGACTACCTGCAGGGAAATCTTTGAAAATGCAGCCTTTAGATAATCTGTTAATTGAATTGGGATCGGAGGAGATGAGGTGACACAGTGACGCCTGTAATTTGACTTCCTGTCTGTCACTTCATTATGACTCATAACGAGACCTCAGAGGGAATGCTGGGAGGGGGGGCATAGAGTGACTAACATTATTTAGTTAATTATTTCTTCATTTTGGGTGAATTAAGGCCAATTAGTCAAATGACAAGTATTCACTGTCAAGTTGCGAAGCTGTAGTTACGACTTTATTCTGCAGTTTCATTCAGTCTTTACTAAAGGTCTTCTTCCATTGATATGTCAGATTTCTATTAACCTTTATTTTAGAATTTTGTAGTGGTTTAAAGGGGCTATATCATGTAAAATCCACTTTTTGGAGCTTTATACCATGTTATAATGTTATCCTCTCATCAAAA
>JARVGW010000002.1:714266-726041 GCA_031762495.1 Anablepsoides rubrolineatus | reverse complement strand
ATCAGGTGTGTTGGAGCAGGGAAACATGTAAAACATGTAGGGCTGCGGCCCTCGAGGACCAGGATTGCCCACTGCTGCCCTAGTTACTACCACTCATACAAAACTGACTGACTTATTGTCAACGTTTGATTAGCTGTGGCAGCCATCTTTAATTGGACTGACTCGTATAATGAATCAGTTATAGATGTTCATTCATTGATTGGTTTAAAAAAACTCTCCAGCTCCTGGACTAGAGTCTATCTGAATGTGGGCAAAAATATATTGGTGCAAAAGAACCACTGTTCATGTTTATAACACAAGCTAGAACTCTTTGATTTTCCCATCAACACATCCAAAAACACGATGCTGGCTCCACTCAGTGACACAGCTTGATCTCTGTGATCAGGAGGTTGTTACACTTTCTAACACTGATGATGTTGTACAACTGCAGGAACCTCTCAGCATTCAGCACTCCTGGTCTCACCAGAAAGTCCAGCAGAGCCAGTCTGATGTTTACCATGTCCACCAAGTCCAGCCTAACACCTAAAGTTCCTCAACCAGAGCGACTAGACGAAGCCTACGAGGCCTTGAAGAGAGGCCTTCGGTAAGTGTGCTTTGTGCAAACCCAGACTCAGCTTTCAGTCTGAAGGAAAGGTTTAGTTGATGCTGCATCAGGGCTCAACTCTTCTCTTCACAGGGATGGAAAGGTCTTTCTAACCTGGCTTGGTGTGTTTCTTCTTAGGTCTTGCCTGCAGGCTTATCAGAAGGACCTAAATAACCTCAACAAACAGATAAAACAATCCAAAAGGAACTCCAGACTGGTATGTTGTGGGTTTGGGATTTGCAATCAAATTTTTATCTCCAAAGTAAAACAAAAAGAACTGGACTTCTTCCAAACTATAGTTTCAAGCTTTAAACTGCATGAAGTGTTGTGTTTATGTTGCTAAATTCACCTGTAGATTAAATATATTTGGTACCTCCAGGCTAAATGCTCCATTGTAGATTTTAGTAAGATAAAATCTGCAGTGGAAGGTTTTTTTCTCTCGTTTGATGAAAATGGTGTTCTTCCCAGCTTTCAAATCATCTCTGTCCAAAACATGAACCTTTTGTCCTTTATCCTTGAGTTGTAGGTGAACAGCTGGGTTTGGTGTTTGTCCTGACCTGGCTCTGTGTTGAGCCATGCTGTAAATAAGAATGCTTGTGTTCCAGTGAGAGTCCAGCAGAATCTGTTTGGTGTGAGAGAAGTTCCAAAAATGCAGGTTGCTGTCGTTGGTATCCTCTCAGGTGAACTTCATGTTGTGGACACAGCTGAGGTGCCGGGTGAACACTTCTGCTTCCTTAGTTTGGATTTTGTATCTGCACCAGTTGCTCTGTGTTTTGTGTTTGTAAAAACTGTCATTAAAGATAAAATCTATGGAGGAAAGATTAAGATCCAGCAGAACTGGTCCAGGCTGGGTTATCATCCTGTTCAAAATGTTTTCTGAAAAGTGAAGTGACATTAAACCATATAAGGTGCCAGCTTCAGATGTTTGACTTCCATCTGTCCATCCATCATTTATACCCACTTCTTCTTTTCAGGGTCACAGGGGTCACTTGTGTCCATATCCAGCAGCCACTGTGCGAGGGGCGGGGTACACCCTGGACAGGTCATAAGTCCATCACAGGGACACACAAACAATTTAGAGTTAACAGTCATGTTTTTGGTGTGTGGGAGGAAGCCAGAGTACCTGGAGAGAACCCACGCATGCACAGGGAGAACATGCAATCTTTACCCAGAAAGGTCCCGGCAGGGATTTGATCCAGCAACCTTCTTGCTGAGAGGCATCAGCTCTACCATCTGATCCACAGTGAAGTTTGACTTTGTTTGAAAAATCCCTGGAGTTCTCTTTGTGACTTTGTGTGTTTCCACCAAGAGGAGCTAAAATACCAACAAAATGTTTTACATCATTACACTGTAGAGTTTATTGGTCTGAGAGGTGCTCCTTCTTTGTGAATTTTGGGAAGTTTATAAAAACACAGAGTGGTTTCACCTGGATATAATCTGTATTAAGATGATTAATTGATTACTTTGTGATTTTCAGGCTTTTGCAGGTAGTTTCAGAGTAAGTGATGGTGATGATGCTGAGGAATATGTTTTTTCATGGTATTCAGAAGTGTTGAGGAGAACTGCTGACATGAAGTGTGTGATTAAAGCATCTTTTCTGTGAGTCAGGCTAACAAGGGCCACAACAACTCTCCAATGTGAGGGTGGAGTTTAATGAATCTAGATGAAAAACATGTATAGGTTGCCTTCAGGTCCAGGTCACCCTTTCAAAACAAGTCTGTGATCTTAATGGGATTTTCCTGGTTAAATAATGATCAAATAAAAATGACAGAACATATTATCTTCTGTAGTTTAAAGCTTGGAACTCTACGTTTCCCATTTTTGATTTGAAAAATCTTCCCAGATGTGAAGAAAAATGCAGAAATAATTCCAGTTTAATTTTTTGTAACTTGTTGGATTTTTCATGTCCTGAATGACTGAGAGTCTTCACATTGTGACACAATGTTTCCTTCCTCCTCAGGGGTTCCTGTATGACTTAGACAAGGTGAGTTACTCTTCTCTCTTTTGTTTTCTTCAAATGTTGCTGAAAAGAAAAGGACGTTTTTAGGCAGACCAAAGAAGCAGTCAGAGTAAAGTAACTTTGCTTCTCTCTGACAGCAAGTTAAGGTGATTGAGAGGTACTTGAGACGACTGGAGTTTCACCTCAGCAAGGTAAGGCCTTCATCACAGCATCAGAATTTTTGATCTGTGTGTTTTTGTTAATTTTTGACAGTTTTTAGAATTTTAGATCATTCAAGTGTTTTTATTTTTCTCATCTTCATTTGTTCCATCATAGTCTTTATTTGGTCGTCTTTTACCTCCACCTGTTCCTCATTCCATTAGTTCCAGTTGTGCTCCTCCCTCTTAACCCTGTCTTTATTCTGTGTCTCATTTCCATATCAGTGGTGTATTGTTAGCTTCATGCTGTGATCTCCTGAGTTGTCAGGTTTTTTATTATTTTCCCTTTTGATAATGAATCAGTTTTGTTTTTGAACTTGTCCCTAACTCCTAAAACCTGACATTGTTGTCCTGCTTGTAGAAACGTGGACCAGAGCCTGTTTTTATCAAACTTCATAGAGTGGAATTTTACTTTTAAGAGTTTAAGAGTTGGGAACTTATGAAATTTACTCCTACTTTCAGACTTAAATGTAAATGCAAGTTATGAAAATTTTAAAATCTAAGAATCCCTCTTAGATATTTAAGACTCAGCTGGTTAAGAGTTGTCACAGGTCTGAGAAGACAGAGATCACAGCTGTCCTGCATCACTGCTCCTCAGAAAATGCATGGGGGTCCCCCACCTGAGTGTTAGTCTCCGTAATAATGTACAGAGTTGTTAAAATAAGGTGTGAATTAGAGTTATGGGTTAGATGTGCAATACAAAAGAAATCATGGGAAAAATTGATTAGTGTGTAATATTTGATAAATATTTGTCCGTATTTATCAAACTTCTTAGAATTGTTCTTAAGAATGCTGTTAAGAATGGAATAAATGGTGTAAAGAAGAAATCTTAGCTAAAAGCTGAGATTAAAAGTATTATCAAGCATTTCAGTCTGACTTTAATCAAAGCATAAGAGTAATTCTTAAGTGTCAGTCTTAGAGCTGATTTACGACACATTGCTGTGCTGCAAAGCTGATCCTGGATGAAGTTGTGACCAAAAACCCCAGCATGGACCAATCACTGACTTAGATTTCATGTTCAAGAATATTCTCTGAGAAATGTCAAGATAAAACTGTGAAAATCCTAAATTAAGAAGTTCACATTCGACACATTAATGTTTATACATGTTACGTTATACCGATTGTCATAAATTACACAGATTTCTTCATTTTGCATGAATCCAGACATGTAGAGAAAAACTCATCGATTCTTTTTTTCTTTTCAAAAACTCAGCTTCTTTATTAAAAAGAGAGTATACAATTCTCTCCAAAAACTGCACAGAAATATTCACCTTTTTCCAACATTATGGCTCTGGTAATAATTTTTTTCTCCTCCTTTTTCTGTTGTATTGATGATTAAACCTGTTTTCCACACCTTAATTTAGTTCCTCTCTACATTGTAACTGAGTCACACTCAGGTGGGCAGAAGGACAGCTGTGTTCTCAGTCCATCTCAGACCCCTAGTGGCAACTCTTAACCACTGAAGAGTCCTCTGGAGCACTCTTAAATATCTGGGAGAAGAGTGATTCTTAGACTTAAGAGTTTTAATAACTGGAATTTACACTTAAGTCTGAAAGTAGGAGGAAATTGAAGAAAATTTTAGCACTTAAGTCTAAAATTTCACACTAAGAAGTTTGATAAATACAAGCCTCTGTGTACAAAGCTGAGCTTGTTTTCAGTGCAAGTAGAATTGACGGATAAAAAATGCCATGGACAGAAATAAAACAGCTTTCTGTCTGAAACCAGTTTATTTTCTTCCTCAGTGATGTGTGCTCATTTACCCTACTGTAAAAGAATATTATTTGATCAAATACGTAACTTTTAAATCTTGTTTTTACAGATTGATGAGCTGTATGAAGCTTATTGTCTGCAGAGGAGGCTGAGGGACGGAGCCAACAAGATGATGAAGGCGTTCACAGCCTCTCCAGGAAGCAGAGAGGCCAGGGAGAGTTTGCTGGAGGCCAGTAAAGAATACAAGGAGTACACAGAGGTGAGAGGAAACATTCCCAATAATAAGATTATTATATTTTATTTTACCTGACAGCATGCTGCTCTCATCATGACTGTGTAGTGTTGGACTATGCTTCAGGCTTCATGAACACTTATTTACAGTATAGCATGGTATAAAGTGTTAGAACCACATCAGTGACCTGTGCAGAAAAGGCTGACTGAACGTTTCCTTCCTGCAGAACATGTGTGTGTTGGAGAGCGAGCTGCAGAACCAGCTGGGAAAGTTCCACATAAAGATGAAAGGTATGAAGCTTCAGAACCTGCAGTAAACCTGTTTACTTGTTTATTTAAAGGTGACATCATTGTGATTTGTTTTTCCTCTCTCTCTTATTTGTCAGGTCTTGCTGGATTTGCCAGACTGTGTGCTGGTGATCAGTACGAGGTGTGTCTGACTGAGTCACTTTTACAGATGTTGAGCTGAGTTTTTGTGTGATTATAGCAGCATCTCACTCACAGTATCACATATATATTCAAGGTCTGACCAAAACCACTCTAGCTTTGTCATTCCTCAACATTTGATGGTGATAATTTAAAACTGTGACATGAAACTGTGGGTGATATGAAGTTCTTCAAGGAATGCTAAACTTTTTATTTTTTATTCCAGTATGAAGGGATGAAAGAGAAGGTTTATGTTCTGTTACAAAGTTAACATGTCATCTCTAAGCTTTGTTTTTTTTGGGTAACTTTTAGTTATCAGCATATTTGTGACCCATCACATCAAATTTGGTCAAAATGCACATTTTCAGATTCCTACATTTCCTAAGATCATGAGCTATAACCTGTTTTGTCTTGCTAATCAGGATAACTTATTGATATTTGGTTTAAATCCTGTTTTTAGTTTATTCTAATGAATAACTTTTGACATTGTTATAAAGAGGAAACCTCAAACAGTTATTTGTATATTGAGATTTCCCATGCTGGAAACAAAAAAAGCTTAGCTTAAAAGAAAAATATCAAAAATTCAAGGCGATTTTGCTGTTCGCTGTTCTGAAAAAAGTGCTTATCTATTGATAAGATTGATGATTCATTCTAAGATGCAGTCATTGCAAACATTTTGACTCAACCTGCTTGTTTTATACGTTGTGTTGGGTCACCACCCCACTGCACCATGTCAAATGTCTGCTTCTGTGTTTAGATTTTTATGAAGTACGGTCGACAGCGGTGGAAACTCCGAGGAAGAATAGAAATGAACTCTAAACAGGTGTGGGACAGCGAGGAGATGGTGTTTCTGCCACTCATTAATGAGTTTCTCTCTGTGAAGGTTAGTGTCCAGATAAAAGAACCAGTTCTACACAACTAGCACTTAATGATGATGATAGTTGTGCTCAAAATTGTTTAACTTAAAATGACCTTGTCTGTGGTTTCCAAGGTGACGGAGCTGAAGAGCTTAGCCAATCACGTGGTTGTAGGAAATGTTTCCTGTGAAACTAAGGACCTGTTTGTCCCGCTGCCACAGATGGTTGCTGTGGATATTAATGATCTTGGAACTATTAAACTAAACCTTGAAGTCACCTGGAAGTAAGTTTGGCAGACTGTTGATTTTTAACTAAAAAGAACTGCAGAGATTGTTTTAGTCCATTGTTAAATTAATGTTAATTGTTCATTTTATTTTGTTTGTTATTCCCTTACCCATTATTTTCCTGTTTAGTCCTTTTGATAAAGATGAATCAGGATTAATTCCAGCCCCTGTCAGTATAATCCAAAGAATGCCTAACCCCAGTCCACCTGACACGCCTCCTTTAAACCACCAAAATGAAGTAAGTTTGTTTTTTTTTATTGTGTACTTTCTGTTTAAAACCTCTTAATGTAATGAGACAGCCGATACAAGCTGCCATGTATGACAAAAATATAAACTAATGAATAAAAACATTGGCTTTTAAAAACCCTAAATCAAAAATACCCCAAAACAGAAGTTTGAGCACTGGAGGTAGAAGGACCTGCATTCCTCATATGAGTTGTAGAGATGTTCAGTCTGAGAAACATGTGCATAAACAAATCCTTTAGTAGGTGAGCAGGGCATCTCACTGCAACACTATCTCACTGCAGCAACAACAGAACACTGCAACACAACAATGTACTGCAACACTACGCACTGCAACACAACTTACTGCAACAATATGTCACTGCAACATCATCTCACTGCAACATCATCTCACTGCAACATCATCTCACTGCAGCAACAACAGAACACTGCAACCACAACAATGCACTGCAACACTACTCACTGCAACACAACTTACTGCAACAATATGTCACTGCACATCATCTCACTGCAACACAACTCACTGCAACAACATCTCACTGCAACATCATCTCACTTAAACCCTATCGCACTGCAACATCATCTCACTGCAACACTATCTCACTGCAGCAACAACAGAACACTGCAACACAACTTACTGCAACATCATCTCACTGCAACACTATCTCACTGCAGCAACAACAGAACACTGCAACACAACAATGCACTGCAACACAACTCACTGCAACACAACTTACTGCAACAATATGTCACTGCAACAACATCTCACTGCAACATCATCTCACTGCAACACTATCTCACTGCAGCAACAACAGAACACTGCAACCACAATAATGTACTGCAACATATCTCACTGCAACAACTTCTCACTGCAACATCATCTCACTGCAACATCATCTCACTGCAGCAACAACAGAACACTGCAACCACAACAATGTACTGCAACACAACTCGCTGCAATACAACTCACTGCCACAACTTCTCACTGCAACCCCAACAATGTACTGCAACACAACTCACTGCAACATCATCTCAATGCAACAACTTCTCAATGCAACAACATCTCTCTACAACATTTCATTGCAACACAACTCACTGCAACAACATCTCACTGCAACACAACTCACTGCAGCAACAACAGAACACTGCAACCACAACAATGTACTGCAACACAACTCGCTGCAATACAACTCACTGCCACAACTTCTCACTGCAACCCCAACAATGTACTGCAACACAACTCACTGCAACATCATCTCAATGCAACAACTTCTCAATGCAACAACATCTCTCTACAACATTTCATTGCAACACAACTCACTGCAACATCTGACTTTATGATGATAAAGAACAAAAAAAAAGTAAAATGTAAGATGTTGCCTCTAAACAAAGTGAATAAATTAAAAATACCTCACTCATTTATTTTTTTAATGGGAGTTCTGTGTACAAGTCTTTTTTCTACAGGCAGGATTGCTCATAACTTTCTTGTAACATAGATGTGTGTTGCATTGCTTTGACATGAGCAGCCATATAAAGTTATCTGTTCTGTTTTAGAGTTCACCTCCTTCCAAAGATCATCCAAACAACGGAACTATGTGGCCGAATTCATCTGAATCTTCTGACGACTCTTCCTCCAGCCCTCTGCTGTCTGTGGCAGGGTTACACAGCCCTGCACCTCAGAAGGTAGCACACCCTGCAGGGGAATATTACATGTTTACAATCATAGTTGGAGTTATATTTAATTAGAACTCTCTTTTCTTGGTTTGTTTGATTTGATTCATAAATCAAGACAGCTATAGGCCCAAGTGTCTTTGGGTTTTCTACATTGCATTCAATAACACGTGTTGCAAACTAAAAATTAAAGGTCTAAAATTCCTTGAAAGAATGCATATTACCTGCCATCATTTGTGTCAGAATTTTATTTTAACGTGATCATCTTGTAGTAATAAATTAGAGTTATAATTATTGTTATTATGTGTTTAAAGTTGGTTAGCTCTAGAGGCCATTTTCAATCTCCCGTCTATCTTTCAGCAGCAGGCAAGAAAAATTAGATGTGACTGTTTATTAAAAAGTGGAACAAACATATTAGACTGTTTTCTCTTGGTGGGACAGCAGTCAGTCGGGGGGAAACGTGTGTTCTGGACATCTTGGACCATCTGGTCCTGGATGATCTGGGTGGTTCTGGTGAGTGGATAACTTCTCCTGTCCTGCTGTTTCTGCAGGACGTTCCAGCGACACCAGAGCTTCAACAAGAGTCCTCCTCACCACGTTTCAGTGCCTTCAGCTGCTCCACCCCACGTTCTGAACAGAAAATCCTGCCTGTGGACATCACTGAGGTGTCCAGTGTCCTCACACAGTGTGTTCCTTTCAGAACCCGGTAAGGCTGTTTGTGTCTTTAAATCTGCTTTGTTCATACGTCAACATTTTGTTTTAATCACGTTTATTAGCCGATAGATACAGGATAAATAATACTAATAAGTATATTTTAGTAAAAACGTTGGTGTGGGCAGAGGCTAGAAGCCACCTTCACATCCTTGCTGTGGTTTTTAGACCTGGACCTTCTGGTCTGTAGTACATTTTCTGACAAACCCTCACAAGATGAAAGACATTTAAAGCCACAGATCTGATCAGGTCTGTGTAGTCAGAGACTGCCTTTGATTTGGAGCTTTAAGAGATGCCTCAAAGTCTTTTCCCACTCTGATGCTGTTTTTTTATAGTGGTGTCATCCAGAGTGAAGGGGGCTTAACTGACTGTTTGTTAAAATAAATGATGTACTAAGTGTTATGTGTAATTTGTGGTACTGACATGTGAATTGATTTTCAGAGAAAAGAAGGTGACGATACTGATGAGTGATGAAGAGGTGGACACAGCAGGAACCATCAGTCCTAACGTGGGCCAGACCTTGAGGTCCCTCAGCCACATCAGTGAAAGCAGCGCTGATGAGAGTCTCCTGACAGATCAGTCTGTTGGTGAATCAGGGGACATAGTCTCTCTGGTGTCTGGGACCTCCATCAGTGACATCGAGATAGAATGGCCCAGTTTAACTCCTGAGCCCCCCAGCTCCAGTGCCTCCAACACTGACGTGTCCCCAGTGCACCTCAGTGTAGATCAGCTCCCGTCTGAGCTTCCAAAGGCTGCACCTGCTGTGACATCATCACCCAGAACTGAGAGGGAGAACCTGAACACTCAGCCAGTGGAGAAAACTGAGCCCTATCTGCTCGGAGAAGGAGCTGACTCTGTGGACACTGGGCTGGAGGAAGCTCTGGAAACTCTAGTTTCCTGTTTAGATGATTATCGAGGACAGTTCCCTGATTTACAAACCATGGAGGAGGAGCTCAGGCTGCTGCAGGCCACACTGAAGGTAAGGTTGATAAACAAGTGGTACAAAAACCTAGATAGACAGTTTTAAAGATGGAAGGGGTCACATATCACTGCACACAAATGTAATAAAACTGTCATTTTCAAAATGTTTGTGTTTATATGTTTATTAAACCCACATACAGTGCAGTAACCTAACATATTTCATACTCATATGCATGTATATCAGTTGTACTCTTGTTTAATGAGTATAAATACAAAAAGTTTAAAGCAAACAAAACATAAACACTTACTTTAGCAAGCTGAAGTGTAACAGCACAAGACTCCTTGAGTGCAAACTCCTGCCTGGTTCAGGTGTTTGTAAAATGTCTCTGTTGTAAACTTCAGTAAACTTCTCATATTTAGCTTTGTGCAATGTGTAATAATGGTGCCTTATATTAAAATCATTTAAGACAGACAGTGTCTTTAAGCAGAATAAGGACGATTGCCTTAAACAACAGAAGTCACGGCACACAGGCCACCCAAGTGTCAGGACCTTCAGGTCACCTCAGTGTGATCTCTGAAGGGGGTGAGGGGGGTTGAAGCTTCTCTTCCACTAAGTGAGGTAGTAACTGAGCTGTAACAGTAAAGTTAGCCAGCAGCTCAGGGATGTAGTGATGACATGTGACTCAGCCACAGGATTACAGGAAACAAAAGATCAATGTTCAGCAGCTTTAAAGGGGACATTTCATGCAAAATCTGTCTTTTTAGCCATTAAATACATTTGGTTGTCTTCATTCTGGTTCTGGGTCAGACTCTGTCAGGCTGGATGGACAAGTCTTTCCTTGTTGACATCTTTTAATTCATTTGAAAATAAAAGGTTTCTGCACTGCTATATAACCAAAAACCCCTCTATTAAACTAGAATAAACCGGACTGGAAGCTGGAGGGGGTGGGGTTTGAAGTGCCTCATTTGGACTTAAAGAGGCAGCCTCAAAAATGAGTTGATCTGAGACACACTTTAGAAAAGGGGCGGGGCTTGTGGAGTTACAATAAGGAGGAATTCAGACCAAAGTGTTGCAGTTGCACTTTATATAGACCCCAACTGAAGGATTAAAATGTTAAACAGAAAGATTTAAAGGCATCATGTGTCATGATCTGTGTGTCTTTGTTTTAGTTTTCTAGTGTTTCTGTATTTTCCCCTGTGTCTCTGCCCTGCTCCAGCCCCGCTCATGCTCACCTGTTTGCTCTTGTCTCCTCCAGGTGTTTCTTGTTGTCCCTAATTAGTTTGTCTTTATATTCTGTCTTCTGTGCCTTGTCGGATCACTGTTCTCCCTGCCCTGTCTTAGTATTTGTGAGTTTTTGCCAGTTCCTGAGAGTTTGGGTTTGAGCTGCCCTGTCAGCCTTTTTGTTATATTAAAGAGTCTTTTTTGTTATCTCTTGAGCCTGCCTGCACCCTGGGTCTGTTCCTGCCCGTGAAACCTGATATCATGTATCTCCTTTAAAGTGATTAACTGCAAAAAGAATCAGTAAACTGAGATAATGTATCATGTTTTGAAAAAGATGAGACATCCATCACAAATTTAATGTAGGTGTTTTTTTTGAGCGATTATAGGCGACATTATGATGGACTGATCTTTGTGGCCATTTCTGCTGTGTGTGTGTGTGTGTGTGTGTGTGTGCGCAGGGCAGCAGGTACAGCCTCTCACCCAGCATGGTCAGCCTCTCAGTGGAATCAGCTTTGGGCAGTTTTGATTTCCTAAATACATCCGACTGTGAAGAAGACGAGGAAGACAAGGGTGGCACGAGGAGGAAAGGCAGGTCAGTGTGGACAAACCAAACTAATCCATGCACATCTCGAGTCGAACTCCATGACTGTGTCTCAATTCAGTGGGTTGCACCCGAATGGGGCGCATTTGTCGGGTACTGACGTCACTACCCCGCGCCTAGGCCTGTCCCAATTCGTCGGGCCCTACGAATGCGGCCGA
>JARVGW010000002.1:687708-705655 GCA_031762495.1 Anablepsoides rubrolineatus | reverse complement strand
TCAGAAAATTCCCTGCTCAAAAGTTCTTGTCTCTTGCACTGATTTGTTCCTTTAACATTGTGAAGCTCTACTTAGAATCTTCTTAAGATCCTATAGTGCAAAATGCAAATTCTTGCAATTTTTTGACTGGTCTTAAGATTTTGATCAGGAGTGTATGTCGCACTGTACAGCTCAGCCCTGTGTACTTTAAATATTTGCCTATAAAAATAATTTTAGATCAATTTCATTTGCTTTATTCACTAAAGAAAGAATAGCATTTAAAATATATTCCCCTAATTGCATCTTTTAATTTGATTGGGATCAAAATATTAAGAGTTAATATTGCATTTGTAGGGTCATTTTCTTTCCCACAATTTCACATTATTAACATACTGTTGAATCTTCTTGAGAATATTGAATTTCAGACTTCACTCAGGTTATTTACTAAAATGTGCTATTAACTCATACACATTTGACATATACATGTTTTCTTTTAATAAAAACAAATGTACTGTTCAGGTTATGTATGCAATTAATTTCTATTAGAAAACCAGTAACATAAATCATTGGAAGGACCAGCTGAAACTCATGTGTCACAGTGAATGATGGGCGTCACCGGAGCGCCCCCTGCTGTCCAATCAGAAGGCGTACAGCGGTTTCGACACCACCCCCCAGCGGCCGCACAGGCGCACTGAGCCCTCAACTGCCATTTTGTGGAATAAGCTACTCTGCTGAAGCGGGAGAGGAAATAAAATAAACTGCGGAGAAGACTGCACTTTTTTTACAAGTCAAACTTTGTTGCTCAGCCTCTGTGCTTTCAGCCGGGTTCACCGGGAGGGAAAACACAATAAAAAAGGTAAAGTATCACTACTTTTCTGACAAGGGGGGAGTTTGCAGGATCTTTATTCGGCCTCTAGGTGTCACGATGGGGCTCTACGTCCTGGTAGCTTCCCAAAGAGTGTTTGTCTCCCTCTATCGTTTTTAAAAAATCCGTCAAAATGTGTTTAAATATCCGTGAGTGAAACAAATCTATTGTTAGACTAACATATATAATGAGCATCTGTAATGAAACAAAGTGGATTATTTGCCAACTTCGCAGAGAGAGATCAGACCGAGGCGTCCATTTTCTGTCGTCTTTGTCTCGTCTTTTACAGCCTGAACGATGTGGCGCTAGCTTGTTTATGTGACAGCAACCAGCCGATACAGGCCTAATACAAACATACCACTAAAACAACAGGTTTTGATTAATTATATGTCGTAGTCGCATTTGTTTAGATGTCATTTGGTATCTTGAGTAGAGCTCATAATGTCCGCTGTGAGTAATTAGCATGAAGCTAGCCATGCTAATGAATTGTCATGGTAGTGCTAGCTCAGGTTTAGGCCCACATCCTGCTACACTAAAGTGCGGAAACACCCCAGTTACCCCCCAAAGAAACCAGATCCATTAGTTAATTTTTTTGACTTTCGTCCGGATCGTTCTTCCTGACTTGTAGCAGCGTCCACACCCGGAAACCGTAGAGCTAGCCATTAGCCTGGGCGGCACAGAGAAAAACAAGGTGCGTGAACTGATCCTGCCGCGGCGGCTTCAAACATCAAATATACAGGGTTCGTTGTTTTCCGAAGTCCTCCATCTTCCAAATATCGAGCTGTTTTTTTGTTCTTTTTTTATTGTGAGCAGGCTGATTGGGTCATAGCTGTTGTTGCAGCAGTCCCCCCACCCTGGAGCCTCATATAGCGCAGATATATTTCACAGCAGAGAGCTCCCTCTACGACTCGGCTCGGAGAGCTACAAAAATACCACAATATAAATGCAATACGGCATCTCTCCACCCTGTATCAGTACTGTGGTACTTTGAGTCAATGCTGTTCTTTACCAAAACCAAAATGTAGCTTCCAGACACACATCAGCATCAAGGCTGAGGACGTGGAGGCTAACTAACTAGTTTTAGATGAAGTCACAAACATGTCTGCAGGTGGATTACATTTAGTCAGCAACAGAAGATGCACCTGTTCATTCAGTTACATGCAACACCTAACATCTGTGTTTGCTTTGATGCTCAGCTACCACCACACCTCATTTTAGCTCAATAATTGACCAATTAGCTGAGATAAATCTTTGTGTTTGCCAACATTGTTTGGCTTTGAAAGTATCTTGGCTTCAAAATACAATTAGTTGTAGGTGTACACACACTTTATCAACACCTCTTCTGTTAGGGATGTACCAATCTTATATCAATATCGGGTATTGGTCCGATATTAGCCAAAAAACGGATATCAGATTATATTGGTCTGCACCTAAAATTTTCGATAAGCAGTCTATTCCAGGATTACTATCATGTAGCGATTTATGTAGGATCTGTTGTGTTTTTTTGTTGTTTTTTTTGCTGATGATTCTGCTGGATGATTAGTTAAAGTGTGTTTTGTTTCTTAACACTGTATTTCAGTTGCTGTGCAGCATGAACGGTGGGTCGGCTGATGGTGTAGGAGTGGTGGATGTCTCCACTAAAGACTTCCCAACGATTCAGGCTGTTCACAGCCAGGACCCCATGGTGGTTGATCTCCTTCAGCAAGCTGCAGAGGCCGAGGGTGTAGTGCAGACACAAGCTGGAGTCCTGCTGGAGCAAGGTTCTGTTTGAATGCATTTCATTCAAGTGTTTGAAACAACTGAAAACTCAAAACCAACTGTCTGATTCTGTGTTTCAGGTCCTGATGGAATGGTCACAGTTTCCCAGTCCCAGCAGGAACTGATGGAAGCTGGAGTTGGTGTGGACGTTGGAGCAGGAGTTGAAATGGTGGTTGTGGACGCCCTAGATCCAACTCTGATGCAGGTGAAGACTGAGGTAAGCCTTCACAGAAGAACTTCCACACAAAGGCTGTACATTATAGACCACATGTCCCACCATCTCTTGTTGTTTGGAATTAAAGGACCTGTCCTTTTGTGTGTTGGAACCAGAGTCTGCACACTGCTGATGTGTGGCTTAAGTCCCGCCTACTCCCCTTCATTTAATCATGGTGTCACATGAGCTTTCTTTAAAGTGTGAAATAAATTACACAAAAACATGTCAGGAAAATGAATATTTGGACATGCAGCAGGAAGAACTGTGGGAATCAGAGTTTAATAACATGATCTGAGGTGTGTTTTTATATTTTAATAAAAGCAGAGTCCTGTTTGTTTGCACGGAGGGGGCGAGCCTTAGAACTTGTACTGAAACCCACTCACAGACAAGATTACCGTATTTATTCTAGTATAATACGAAAAATTTAATCCATAACATCATTAGTAAAGTTGGGGGGTAGTACTATACTCAGATCAATATGTTTGCTTATTTTAACTGAAACATCGGCCTCGTTCACAAAATGTCATAAAAAGCGGTTGAAATGAGCTTACCTCTCACACTCCTTCGTGCCTCCAATTGAGATAGTAACAGATCCAGGCAGGCAACATGATGTGGAAAAAAAGAAAAACAGCTGCAGCTTAGTGATAACAAACTAATGGCATTAATGTGCAACCAGGCCGCTCCTGGAACAATAACAAACACATGATCAGCTGTGATGGCTGCCGTCTACCTGAAAGAAGTTTCTCCATCAGAGCATGAAGACACAGAGGATGAGATTGTTGTTGAGAGGGCTTCTGATGCTTTTATTTCAGAGGAAGAATAAACGTTTTGATGATTCAGATGATGGTGAGCCTGATTTTGAAGGCTTTTAATTCAGCTCCATCCACACTTGTTAGAGCCACATAGCTCTGTCTGTTGTGTCTGCACTACACCCTCGGCCAGTTAACAAATTTCACATTGATAGTTTTTGTTGTAGTTATTGTTATACATTTGTTGTTGTGTAACCTTTAGTACATATGTTGTTAAAATAAAATTAAAAAAACTGATACAACAGTCAAATGATCATTTTACTGATATATATAAAGACTGCAAAGGCTGTAAAATCCTGAAGTCCATATGAAAGTAGAGGTAGTGTGAGAATTAAACTTTTTATGCTTTTTAAGCCAAAAATAGGGGTTTGTTTATACATGAGATTATATTGTACATTAATAAAGACAGTAGGTCCTGCAGTAACACAAGCTATATTATAAACAGCCTTTGATCAGACTTGACATCATGGTGCTGTTTGGTTAAAGTTCTTAAGATGATTTAACCTGCAGCTGGAAGTACTTCCTGCTAAAACGACCAACAAGCAGTTTATTCCACAGGTCCTGGATGCAGCAGTAGGCGGGTCAGCAGCTACAATGAGCTTGGTTGGAGAGGTTGCAGGAGCTGCTCATCAAGCTGCGATGGCAGCAGTGGACCAGACTCAGATCATCACCTTACAGGTAAGAGTAGTGATTTTTATTTATTCAGTTCTGTTATTCCAAACTTTCAAATCTTGGTAAATACCATTCATACCTCTAAGACCTCAGCTTTGACCTTTTCTCTTCTCAGGTGGTAAACATCAAAGAGCAAGCAGCCTTGGGCCTCGGGGAGCTCCAGCTGGTCCAGGTGCCTGTGTCTGCCACCACTGTTGAGGCTCTGCAGCAAGGCACGTTTGTAGAGACCACTGCCATGTCCAAAGATGGAGACCCAGTCATCTGTCACACACTGCCTCTCCCTGAAGGCTTTCAGGTACACCAACACAGAACCTAATCACACACATTATTTTATTTACACAAGTTTAACTACACAACAACAGTAGCAAACTATCAAACAACAACAAGCTAACATTAGCTTACCATTCTCTGTCATCCTGCTGTCTCGTATCAACGTCATACTGGCTTTTTTCCTTCGAGTTTAGTTTAGTCTATTTATTGTTTTGTCACAAATAAAACGAAATAAGATTGTTTAATAATATAGTCCCGCTCATATCGAGGCGTCTCTCTGCTCAATTCAAACACAACCTGGGTCAGGGTAGAGTAAGGCTGGGCCGTCTGGAGCCAGGGTGGGCCGAAGCGAGTCTTTACAATGCAAAAATGGCTTGTGGGTCAGCAGAGTGCAGCACGACGGTTCAGTGATTAGCACTGATGCCTCACAGCAAGAAGGTCCTGGGTTCTATCCCCGGTTCAGACCTGGGGTTTTTCTATGTGGAGTTTGCATGTTCTTCTCGTTCTTGTGTGGGTTTTCTCTGGGTATTTTGGTCCCCCACCCCAAAAACATGTACAATAGGTTGTCTTCAGGCCCAGGCTGCCTTTGAAGAAGAGATATAGAGTCTCAATGGGATTTGTCTGGTTAAATAACAGAAAATAAATAAATAGAGTGGATAGTTTTCAGCCATTAGTAGGAAGTCTTCTCAACTGGTCAATAGTGATGCAAAATGTTTCTGCTAGTTTTTATGAATTGTCAAACAAAAGCTCTTTGGGCACCCTCAGATGTTGGTACAGGATGTTCCTGAGCTTTATATTTTCATGATGTAAATAAATAATCATTGATGTTTTAGGTGGTTAAAGTCGGCGCTAATGGGGAGGTGGAAACCGTGGAGCAGGAAAAAGGAGAAGAAGCCCACGCTGAAGTAGAGGAGGAGCTGGAGGAGGAGGTGGGAAGCCAGCTGCTAGAAGAAGAAGATGAAGATGTGGGCGAGCCTCTAAATGATGACTCAAACTGGGGCAAAGATCCAGAATATCAACCTCCTTCAGGAGTGATCAAAAAACCAAAAAAGGTAATGTCAAAGTTTAAGGTTTTAGAGGTGGGTTTAGATTGATCTGTGCAGTTTGACTGAACCTGCTGCTTGTCCAGGGTAAGAAGAGTCGTCTGCGTTATACTGAAGGGGATAAGGACATGGACGTCAGTGTCTATGATTTTGAAGAGGAACAGCAGGAGGGTCTTTTGTCGGAGGTTAACGCAGAGAAAGTAGTTGGAAACATGAAGCCACCCAAACCTACAAAGATCAAGAAGAAAGGTAAAACAGCATGCCTTGGTTGGGATAATATAATACAGACAATATTCCTTTGGATAATATTCCAAAGCAGTTTCTGTATAGATACAGAAGAGCAAAGAAAAACATTTACTCCATGTGATTTTATTTTTGTAGTGCAGAAAATTTAATTAATTTCTTTGACACAAGAAACACAAGTAACTTTTACATTTTATTCAACTTTTAATTGTATGATTTGAAAAAAGAAAATCAGCTTTTCATTTAGGAGACAAAACAATCTAAACATTTGCATAATTTTGATTCTCAAGTTAATTTAAAGTACAAGCAGACTACAATAGATACACTACTTATTAAAGTCAACAAAGAATAATTGATTATAAAAGTTGGATGTTTTGCAGCACAGTCAGAGTATCCTACAGTATTGTGGTTGTCTGTTGCATGTTAGGAGTAAAGAAGACGTTTCAGTGTGAGCTCTGCAGCTACACGTGTCCTCGTCGCTCCAACCTGGACCGGCACATGAAGAGCCACACCGACGAGAGACCTCACAAATGTCACCTGTGTGGAAGAGCCTTCAGGACGGTGACTCTGCTACGAAACCACCTCAACACACATACAGGTACACAGTGGTTCTGTAATGTAATAAATATAAACTGCAGTTGGCTGCTGCTGCTGTTTGCTTTTTGAATTCTATGTTACTGATGTAGGTCCTAACAGTTGAGTTAGTGTGAAGGCATGGTGTGTTGTAGTTCTCCTACATAAATCTTCTTTTAGAGGCCTGCATTTTTACAAAAAGTCTTGGATTTTGGAACACAACAAAAGAGATAAAATGGTGTCTTATTGCAGGTTATAGAAATATCCCCCAAGTTTTGTTTCTTGATGAAAAAGTCTCAATACATAGTTATATTTTTCTTTTTTTTTTGTTGGCCAAACACATTGAGTCAGGCTCCTCTATGCCTCTCTTATATGCTGCTGTCTTACATTCCCACAAACATTTGGATTCTCTTGAGCCTCACTACTTTCCACTGGAGCAGGAGTGTCAAACTTATTTTTACTGAGGGTCACATGAGTGTTAGGGTTGTAATTAACGTCCATGTTTCAGGTTTAACTTTGAATAAACAGAAGATGTCACGTTCCTCGTCTCATTGCTACAACTGAGCATCACTAACAAACAATAACTGGGCTCTACCTGGTATTTCCTGCATAGAAACAGTTTTGACACGTCCTCTTATGTACATGTACGACTGACTAAATATGAAATAAATAATATGGGAATACTATTAAAAATGAACATAAGAAAGTTTGACTTACTGTTGAGTTGTGGTAGGTCTTAAGTTCTGAACTCCCACACTTTCCAACTGGGAATTCCCATGGATAATCAACATGCATTATGGGAGATGTAGTTTATGGCCAATGCTGGTTTTAAAGCAGCTTATTTTGGGACATTAATACAGGGCTGTTTAACTACATTGTTTATGGGACCACAGTTAGTCAAAGCCAACAGCTTCACTGCCAGACAATTTTTATTATGTTTCATCTTTTAAATTTGTTTATTTTGTTGCGATGAATCATAAAATTGAAGTTTAGTTTTGTTTTTTCCCCGTGCGTTCCTTTTGTCGATCCAGGAACTCGGCCACACAAATGCACGGATTGTGACATGGCTTTTGTGACCAGCGGAGAGCTCGTTCGTCATCGTCGCTACAAACACACACACGAGAAACCCTTCAAGTGTTCCATGTGTGACTACGCCAGTGTGGAGGTATATAAGTCCTTTTTTTCTTTTTATATTGTTTGTTTTTTAAACAAAGATTAAAGCTGACCTGTACTTTCTGTTTGTCTTTAAGGTGAGCAAACTGAAGCGCCACATTCGTTCCCACACTGGTGAACGTCCGTTCCAGTGCAGCCTCTGCAGCTATGCCAGCAGAGACACGTACAAGCTGAAGAGACACATGAGGACACACTCAGGTAAAAGTCACAGCTTCTTAAGCCATTCCAAGGTGGGAGATAGAATCAGATTTGTTATTGCTTTGTTTTGGGTAGACTTTCATTTGACTCTTCATTGGTCAGATTATTTAATGACATAAAACTGTCTTTTTAACATTCAGTGAGGTGTGTTTTCATTCCTCTTAAGTTTGTTTTCCTGGTCTGGATATAGAGATAAAAATATAGAAAAACTGTTGTGTTTTCAGACTCTGTTCTCTTGTATATAAAAGTCAGACATAACGTAAAACCTCAGTATATTGGCTGGACAAGTGATAGTTTTTAAAATATTTGTAACGAAACCATAGCAAAAAATAACTTTTTTTCTGTGAAGCATTTTGTGAAAAACATAAATAAACCTCTCCACATTAAGTCTTTCATGTAAGTAAAAATAAAACTAAAAACAAACTATTTGTTGGTCAAAGGTGTTGATTGTTGTAGTTTATTAACAAATATACAAGATCATTTTACCACATCCTAGAAATTATCATTGTGTATGTGATATTCTCACAAGCTTATAGATAGATAGATTAAATTATATATATATATATATATATATATATATATATATCTCAAAGATGGTGCAGCGGACGACCCAGTTAAATAAATATAAATAAAAGATGAGTAATAAAGTATGATAAATAGTCAATTTTCCACATGTTGAATGTTCTCAGGAGAGAAACCTTACGAGTGCTACATCTGCCACGCCCGATTCACCCAGAGTGGAACCATGAAGATGCACATTCTGCAGAAACACACGGAGAATGTGGCCAAATTCCACTGCCCACACTGTGACACGGTCATCGCACGCAAGAGTGACTTAGGTAAAATACACACCTGAGGGGAGGAAGTAGTTCTGCTTTTTGTGTTGTTTCACTTTTTATTTTAACTTGATTTTTTTTTGTCAAGGTGTGCATCTTCGTAAGCAGCACTCGTTCATTGAGACTGGAAAGAAGTGTCGTTACTGCGACGCTGTTTTTCACGAGCGGTACGCTCTGATCCAGCATCAGAAGTCTCACAAGAACGAGAAGAGGTTCAGGTGTGACATGTGTGACTACTGCTGTCGCCAGGTTGGTTTCTAACTTCTCCTCATTCTAACCTGCTTTTAGGACCATGATGCATCAAGTTTGTGTCATAAAAATGTGAAGTATTATAGATAAAAAGTGGAGTTACGTTTTATTGTTTCATCTGTTGCAAATTAAAACACAACAAGCTTTACTGTATTTTTTCACATTTTATTTATCTTGTATTTTTAATTGAAAGACCGTATTTAAAGGTGCATCACTCTATAAAATCCTCAAATAGACTATTGTAATTTCATTCAAACAATTATATATAAAACATTTTTTCAGTGAGGGATGTAACTGTGTTGGAATGTCGACTGAATTAGTTTACATAGTGAGAGCATCACAGAGTAAGAGCATTCATCCTCTGACGTGTTACAATGAAATCTCAGGATTTATTAAACTCTGTTTTGTGATTTAGGAGCGCCACATGGTAATGCATCGCCGCACTCACACTGGAGAGAAACCGTACGCCTGTAACCAGTGTGAGAAGACCTTCAGGCAGAAGCAGCTCCTGGACATGCACTTCAAACGCTACCATGACCCCAACTTTGTCCCCACTGCCTTTGTCTGTCCCAAGTGTAACAAGACGTTCACACGCAGGGTAAGGACACACTGGATTATACTGGGCTTAGAGAATTATTAATCTGGAGTATCAGGCAGAAGTTAGATTTTGACCAAAGCAGATTTTTGTCTTTAAAAAATGAATCTGATAAAACTCAAAGGAATTAATTTGAACAGTGTTTAAAACTTCTGCACTGCCTTCATGTTTGCTGTAGATGATTCTTTAAAGTCTGTGGCTATTCTGCAGCTTCTTACCATCGTTCATATTAATCTAATGTTGCAGAACAAGAGCCCAGGTTAACTACAAATAAACTGTTTGACTTTTTGCATCTGTTTAATTCACTAAAGTCCTCATTAGCATCATTTTTATTTTAAAGAACACCATGGCTCGCCACTCTGAGAACTGCAGTGGGGAAGTGGAGGATGCAGAGAATGGAGGTCTGAGCCCAAAGAAGGGGAGGCGAGGAAGAAAGAAGAAGATGAGGAGCAGGAGAGATGAAGACGACAGTGGTATGTCTGATGCTGTGAGCAAGTTTTGTTGCGATGCTTTGTCTGCTGATCACATCATCCAAACCTGTCTGCTGTTTCTCACCGTCACTCAGAGGAGGACCAGCCTGAACCAGAGGAGGAAGACGATGACGAGGGCGAGGAGGAAGCCGCTCTGCTACAGGAGGAGGATGAACCTGAAGGCATGGAACTGGATCAAGCCCCCGCTGCCATCCCTGTGCCCGCTCCTGATGAGCCGCCGGTGAAGAGGAAACGAGGCCGACCCCCAAAGAACCCCCCCAAGCCTCCAACTCCCAGCAAGCCGATGAAAACTGCTGTCCGATCACCTGCTGCTGGTGAGAACGCTCACAGAGTCCACAGTGTTTGGGTTTAGGATAAAGCTTTAAACCAAACATGACTAACTGCAGGTCTGAAGTTGAAGGCTCAGCTTTCATTTGTCTCAGATTAAAATCTAAACTATGTTTGGTTTTAGAACAAACTCATCCTAAAATGAGAATAAATGGAGTTGTAGCTGTTTTATTCAAACATTGTAAATATTAAAATGATGATCAGGCTAACATTAATTAGTTTAATTGGTGTTTGCCTTGTTTCCTGTTTATCATGTACATTATATTAACACACAACATATGCCAAACCCTTTTTATAATAAAATAACAAAAATATTTCTAATAATTAAATCTAACCAAGTAAGAAACAGTTTCAAAGTTTCTCCAACCCAGAATCATTATGTTGAGCCTCAGAGCTCATTACTGCCCTCCTGTGGAGAAATGAATAATAACATGTGATAGAAGGTGTTTATGTTATTACCAGAGGTGTCAAGTAACTAAGTACAAATACTTTACTTTACTTGAGTAGAAAATTTGGTTATTTATACTTTAGAGGAGTAATTATGTTTTAGCCTACTTCTTACTTTTACTTCTTAAAATTTAATTCAATTATCTGTACTTTCTACTCCTTGCATTTTAAACATTTCTATTTAACTTTGACTTGTTTTTATTCTATCTTTTTATTGTTCAGAAAAAATAAATCAATAGCACAGCCTAAGCTTTTATTCTTGATGACTTTTTTTAACTGTTCATTACTTTTACTTTTATAATTTAAGTAGTTTTAAAACCAGTACTTTTACTCTTTTACTTGTGTAAAAAGCTTGAGTTGATACTTCTTTCTTCAAAAAAAGTATTTTAAACTCTAGTATTTATACTTCTACTTAAGTAATAAATGTGAATACTTTTGACACCTGTGGTTATTACCTGTATGGCTGGAGCACAACTTTCATATAAAGCACAGATATCACTGTGGAAAACAACTGTTTTCACTTTTCTAACCCTGTTGTTTTATTTGATTTGTTTCAAATCTGTTGATGTGTTCAGATAAAGCAAATGTTGATGCTAACAGGTGTTTGTCGTCTTGTAGACGCTGCCATCATTCAGGACGAGGACGAGGGCACCGAGGTGGTGGAGGACATTGTCCTGAAGAAGGAGGAGGAGGACGAGTACCCGGCGGGGGGCGTGACCCTGACTGTGGAGGAGGGGGAGTCGGGTGATGTCGGGGTGGAGACTGTGGAGCTTTCTGTGAGTGAGGAAACAGCAGCAGCTGCTGCCAACGGAGATTTAACACCAGAGATGATTCTGAGTATGATGGACCGGTGAAGGCTGCGCACACACACACACACAGACACACACACACACACAGGTCATAGCAGCATTTTTCATCAATGAAATGGCCTCAGAAATGGTGATGACAAAAAAAACACTGCGTACAAAAGCTGTATGTAAATATTTACACACACAATTTTAACATTTGTTTAAATCAGCCCTCATTATATTTGTCCCTCAGCAGCTTCTGCACTTAAACACAGATCCAAGCCGAGGCTTCTTCCTCATCTTCACTGCTTTTCTCAGCTTAAAATAATCAGAGTGTTTTGCTTCTTCTTACTCAAAGCCACATCCTGTGTCAGTCTGTACCCACACTCTGATTAAACTCTTCATTACACACACACAGCTTAGTCTGAGTAACCCCACCTGTATTTTAACACAAACATGGCTGCTTATGAAGCGTCTTCCCCATAAACCAGTGTCTCACAGAGCTGAGGCCAGTTAGAGACTCTAGTTATTTGTTAAATCACATTCCTGAAGGATGGAGACTCTGGAACATCTCCAACCATTCAAAGTCTCTCATTTCCATCAGTGCTGCAGAGGCTCACGTTTTGATCATGTTCCAAATCTCTGTTTTTAAACAGTCGTAGTCATGATCTCCTGTCCTCCAATAAAGTTGAGCTGAGCTCTCATGACCGAAATCATCAGAGGCTACAGCCCCAAATGTTGGCTGCCAAGGTGGGCAAGAAAAGAACTGGCCTTGTTACCTGTAGCCACACGACTCAGCAGCCAAGTTTCCACTCAATTTTAATGTGCATTTTGAGTGAACTTTTAAAAACAATCAGACCTGTTTCCATCAACTGGCTTGAAGCGAATCCACCAGGCTACACTAAATGAAGCCTAGCTGCAGCTGCTACAGTAGACCATTTTGTAGTTAGAAATTGATCACAAATGTGCATAGCAAAGCCTAGCTATCTAGGTCACAGGTCAACCTGGCAAACGCTGAGGTTGTTATGAAAATACTTTTGTAATTTTACATTTTTAACAAGCTGAAAAAGCCCTTTTATATAGCTTAGATATCTATGAAAATTCTCATCTATAATCGTAAAGGAAAGTTTAACATAAATCAGTTTAGAGTAAATACATCGAGGCTAGATAACGGTGTAAATTGACCTGTTTAATCTTTGCAATTACAATGTTATAATGGTGTTTCCATAGCAAACTCAGCTTTTTCTTGATAATTGCATTAGGTTGGCTTGCTTCGCGCATTCATGATCATTTCTAACTACAAAATGGTCTAATATTTTTGATTTCTATCTCCCCTTTTGCACGTTCTGAACTGTTTTTTGGAAAATCCAATAATCACCTCTAGCAAGCGTGAAAACTTTTTGCAAAACTGAGGACGTTTTTGCAAATCTTGCCGTTTCCATCCACCTTTTCTAATGCAATACTTCAAAATGCATGAAAAACTACTGATCATTCAGAGTTCAGCAAGACTGCAATGAAAGAAAAATCTCAACATGAAGTTTCCAACAGTCCCAGCTCAGTGAGACACTAGCTTTAATTAGTCGCACTACATTTTGCACATTCAGCTCAGACGGGTGGAGCTTGTGACCTGTTTTGTGATGTGAATTAAAGGGGAAGAGGCAAGACTTTCTAGTTGATTAATTTGTTTCATACGGACAGTTTGTGTCTTTAAGCATTTACTGTAAAAGTTCTAGATGAAGCCAAAAGGCTGTACAGCGTTTTTAGATTCTGGACAGATGTTACAAAGTCATCCTTTATAAATGAAATGTTATAAGTTTGGGGCTGGGGCGGGGGTGCACACTGAGTTGTGCTTTCTTACCAGTTTCTCCATATGAAATAGTTTCACTGGTACAAAAACTTATTGTAATGTTTTGTTTTGATTTATTTCGATTGTTATTGTTCTTTCCTAGCAAGCATAAATAATGTTTTGTATGTCTGTTGCAGGTTTGCTAACTAGTTTTATGTCATTTACGAGCAAACTGTCTTTAAAGTAAAAGTGATGATGATGATGTGTTGAGGGTTGTAATTCTTTCATCACTAGTCTTTGTGACATCAGATTGAGTGTAGGAGGTAGTGGACACAACTAGAAAACAAGATAAGACTTAAATCTAATCAAGATTGTAGAATTGTCCACGGAGACAGATAACTATCATGATTCCCTCCATTCTCTTCATTTTTATCTCATCCTGACATCACAGCAGATACAGAGTCAGAGGATTGTTTTGTTTTACTCTGTATAATCTGACCAGGGATGAAGTCAGTTTGTTTTGTTCTGTAGGTTTAATGTTGGTAACAGAAAGTCATCTTCTGCCTTAAACGTCTTTCCAGCACATTTGTTTTGGCATTTACAATTAATTTTGTGTTTGTACTGGATCTGAATTTTATTCTCCAGGTTATCTGTAGCTCCGCCCACAAATATTAAATGACATGTTTTTTTGTTTTTATTTTTTCTGTAGACTTTTGTCACCCATTCTTGATTAAAATGATTTTGCTCTTACCTGTCTGTCTGCTGCTTGTTTTTATTGTTAATAATTCTTCTGGTCAAAGATTTCTTTACTGTGCACAGATCCTGGTCTGGGTCTGTGAAAATCCCCTGATGTTTCCACAGCATATTAAAACAATAAGCTGGGAACTAGAGGAATCTGGAACCAATCATTTACTGAATGCCACCTCCACAAATAAACTGAAACAATACAGACTAAATTATTTTTTATTGTCTTTTAAGTAAAGGAACTGTACAAAGAGCCCCCCTCCTCTGAAGCATTGTTGTGGAGAAGTGCTGAAGTGGGAGTGTCAGAAACAGTAGGAAGTAAATTTTAGGGTGTTTAGATAAATTGTGAAGCAAAGTCAATTTTATTTTTAATTTATACGGTATTTTCAGAACAACAGAAATTAATTACTTGACTGTGGTGTAAAATTAATCTGCCTGGAAAATACATAATACCCCCCAAAAAATCCTTTTTCACATTTCAATTCTTCAGTTGGGGTCTATATAAAGTAAAACTGCAATGCTTTGGTCTGAATTCCTCCTTGTATTTCCACAAGCCTCTTTCCTGAGGTGTGTCTCAGATCAGCTCATTTTGAGGCTGTCTCTTTAAACCCACGGAGGTGCTTCACACCCTGGCCCCCTCCAGCTTCAGACCGGTTTATTCCAGTTTAACAGGGAGGTTTACAACATATTTAGCAGCACAGGAATGTTTTTATTTACATTTATTTTAATGTGAAGAAGAGAAGACTCCATCCAGCCTGACATGTTGAAGCCAGAGTCTGACCCAGAACCAGAGGTTCAGTTACAAATCTGCAGCACGCAGAGAGTTCAACTTTTCTGCACTCTAGACTCTAAATACACGACAAAATGTATTTAATGGCTAAAAAGTGGATTTTATATCTCCTTTAAATGGTATGAAGCCCAGATATGTAGTGAAACTTTTGCAGCTTGTTGTCCAGTTCATGTGTTGAATGATTATCTGTATTTCTCAAATTCACTGAATTATTGCAACTCTTGTGTATTTTAGGGTTGATTAGCTGTGGCAGCCATCTTGATTGACTCCAAAAGTTAATTAGTTTTGGTCTGAGTGTCTAATTAAATTCATTTAGTGTTTTCTAAGATATTTTCTATCAGAACAGACAAACAGACACAAGCAACATGTTGGTGAAGATTGTCACTCATCCAGGACACAACAAATCCAAATCAATAAAAAAAACACAACTTCCATTTTAGTTAAATACAAATTTTGATATTCTGCCTTCACCTTCAGTTACTATTAATAAAGTCTAAAATCCCTAGAAAAATAGATGTTTCTGCAAAAAAGACATTGTCAATGCTTAATGCTGAAGAAGCTGAATATATCTTTAATTGCAAAATTGTTGAGTTAAATTTGAACAGCTAAAAATAGGAAAACAGAAGTGAAAAATCAGAAAGAGCAAAAATAAATTATAAAGGAAACAATTTAAAATTATCAGACAAGGGAAAAACAAAAGAAAATAAGTATTTGCAATTTATTTGGAAAAGAAAAAGGGAAAAACTGAAATTATACCAAAAAGGTGAATTTGGCTGATGAAAGCTCAAATCATCAGAAATCATCAGAAATTTGCTGAAAGCAGTTGATCGAAGCATAAAAAGCTTAAATTAACAAAAAAGAAAAACTGGAGGCTCTTCTGCAGGATAAAAAGTGTTTGAAGCCCCCTGGTGGTCAGATGTTGTAACAACACTTTGGTATTGACTGCAGTTCTGTCAGAGCAAACAGAAACCCACAAGATGCTCTGTCTGTAAAAGCTGGTCTTCTAAACAAACATGTTTCATTTTATAAAGAGGTAAATGTGTCAGATATTTAGATATCAGATATTTAGATGTTAGATATTAAGATGTCAGATATTTAGATGTCAGATATTAAGATGTTAGATATTTAGGCCCTGACTGAACATTTCTTCACTGCAGTTTGTTTCTCACAAAGTAGAACAGGATGTGTGTTACAGCTCATGAGACAAACGTGTGTGCAGGATAACAGGATGAACTGAGTGTGTGTGTGTGTGTGTGGGAAGTGGTTAATCAGATGTGAGCTGCAGGCAGAAAGCAGGTGTGTGTTTCCACTGGGCTGTTTCTGCAGCTCATCATTAAAAACTGATCTGGGTGTCACTTCACTTCCTAACCTTCAGTTGTTCCATCGGGGGTCCGAGCTCCGGGTCTCTGACATCTCTTCAGCCTGTCTCCAGCTGCAGACATCATGGACTCTGTCTCCCACACTCTGCAGGGTAAGATCAACCAACATCAGGATTTGTTTGAAAGTAGCAGCTGTTCGGATGAGAGGAGTGAACTGGTTTTGTTTTTGTTCAAACCTGACTGAGGGGGGCTACAGACAAACCCACCTTTGATGCCAGGGTTTCAGATTAAGCTCATCTCCCATTAAGGAATAATAAAGCTGTGTTAGTACTCAGAGGACATGTTAGGAATGACTCTCAGCTGCTCCACGTTAAGTTTAGTTTAATATCTGTAAATTTGACTGAATTTGGGTTTAGTTCTGCTTTATGTTTTTTCTATTTTGCTATAATGAAGTAGAACTTGATTTTGTTGAGCTCCACGTGTCTGTCTCCATTCTGGCTCAGATTCATGCAGTCTCTATCTCACCATGCTTCAGTTCAGCAGACCACATGCTCTGGTCTCTGTGTGTGAGCCTGATGGTAAAAGTTTGAAAAACACATCTTTCCTGATTAGTTACAGCTGAAGGTAGAAGCTGAGCAGAGCTGTCAGCTGCTATATTTCAGCTAAATGTGTGTAAAACAGACAGAGATGAAGCTCAGCAGCAGTGTTTGTCCCAGTCAAGCTTCAGATGAAACCATGTTACTGTTGTGTGAAATCTGCCTCAGGAAATGTGAGTCAGGGTGCAAGATGGAAACAATGTTTCTAACGAACAACAACTGCAACTTGTTCTGTAAAATCCTTACTGTCTGAATGTTTCTGCTCTTTTCTGCTATTCAGCAAATTAACTTTCTGTGCTTTTATCAAATACTGCTATTTAAAGCTTTTTATGCATTTTCACTTGTTTTCTATAACTTAACCTACTTTTTTTGACTATTTTAAGCTAATTTGGGTTTTTTTTCAGCTTGTGATAACTTCAGCTTTTTCATACTTGATTGGATGAAAGTGCTTCTTTCAGTTGTTTAATTTAATGAGATGCTTCTGTTTTCTGAAAAACAGAAACGAGATTGTTTGTTTGAAACTCTTTTTTATTTACTTAGTTTAATCTGGTCATTTGTAATCATGTTGTTATATTTGCAAAGTTTAAACAAGACAACAATTTTGCTTTCAGTAGTAAAATAATACTATAAAACATTTGGACTGTCTGGAAACCTAAGCCTCAGTGTCTATTTTACATTTAATGGGGTCATTTGGTCACTTCATAAGTGCTGTTCTGTCAAATAGTTATTAATATTTTAGTACCGGATCAACATGTCAAAGTTTATTCAAGTCCCAGTTGACTGATGACATGATAAATATGACCTGTGTGTATTTTACGACATTGTTCAGGTAAGACAAGGACAGTAAATTAAGCAAACGTTATCATGAATAAGTTCTAAAGTGTTTTACATAAAAGAAAATACAATAAAAACAAATAAAACAAGTAATCATAATATTAGAATAAAAGCAAACATGCAGCAATGCAACTAATTTAAAATAATGTAAAAATTAAACCTAAAACAAATGTTAAATGCAAAAGGTTGTGTTTTAAAACACTGAAGAGGAAGTAAGTAAGTAAAGTTTTATTTATATAGCGCCTTTCACAGAAATAAATTCACAAGGTGCTGCACTGTTAAAAACAACCTATAGAATTTACCCAAAAAAGGTGAGGTAACAATTTGCACATACTTTAATTGAGTAAA
>JARVGW010000002.1:633855-666091 GCA_031762495.1 Anablepsoides rubrolineatus | reverse complement strand
AAAAAAACTCAGTTTTATCACTTGTTACTTATAATCTCTCCATGTCTAAATAAGTATGTTTGTACTTTGAAGTTTAAAGATATAAATTCCATATATTTTTTATTATTTGGTTTTATTTGATGATAAATATGCACACAAACTGCCAATAACGAACGCACGCCGCGCGACGCAAATGCTCTGAGACAATCATTATGATTTGGGATGGCTCCAGGTTGGCACCTCTGTATAATATACCCTGTCGTGTACTTGTATGTGGTGGGGGGTGGTAAGAGTTATCGTGGATTTATCTTTATCGAGGTGAACTGGTCAATATATCGCAATATTGATTTTAGGCCATATTGCCCAGCTCTGAGTTGTGTACAAGAAAATATTAAAAACAATCGTTGAAATCCTGAGCTATGCGTGACATATTCTGTCAGCCATGGAGATGACGGCACCTGCAGCACAAAGCAGGAGGAAATGATGATTTTAATGTCCTACAGGCTCTGAGATGTTAAATAAATTTTTGAAAAATCGGTTGCTCTATACATCGGTATACTTGCGAAATGAAGAAAAATCTGTGTAAATTACAGACATTCTAGACCAGTGATACACATACATGTCAACTTGTATGAACTGAGATCAGTTGTCTCTTACTATTTGCTTAAATTGTCAAAAACTAGCTAGTCCCATTACTCACTATTGTTTTGTTTTTTTGTTTGTTTTTCAATTAGAAACTCCGTTCTACTTTGCTCCTTTACACTAGAAACATACTGCTGTCATTGTATTTTTTTCTCTCTTCTGCTGCTCAGTTTTGTGGTGGTTTAGTGGGGCAGTGTTTAGAGCTGTCTCCTCACAGCAAAAAGGTCACAGGATCGCTTCCCAGCTGCAACATTTTTTTGTGTCGTGTTATCTTCATACGTGCGCTGATTTTCTCCAGGAGCTTTGATTTTCTCCCACAGACTTGCATTTTAGTTTAATTATCCCCAGGTGTATAGTTTTGGTTCTACATGGCTCTGTGTGTCTCTCAAAGCGACTGCTGGAAATTGCCACCAACTTTACTGATGATGATAATTTTCATCATGTCAGTCACATCGCTGCCCCTGACATGTCAGTTGTACAAATTAAATGCCATTTCTCCTGCAATTTCACCTTGTTTACTTTGTCTCTTTCACTTTTTTGTTTGTTTTAGAACCAACATGTTTTGGAAATTTGACCTCCATACCACGTCCCACATTGACACACTTCTAGAAAAAGAGGATGTGACTCTCACAGAGGTCATGGATGAGGATGATGTCTTGCAGGAGTGCAAGGCTCAGAACCACAAGCTGGTTGACTTTCTGTTGAGACCACAGTGCATGGAGGACCTGGTCACCTTCATCACACAGGAGCCCAATGCTGATGTTGAAGAGAAGGTTAAATACAAGTAAGAGAAAATCATATAAATAATACAGTGATATATTGTGAAACCGGTAAATGTTTAAAATGCGGTGATATAAAATTTTGGTCATACCACCCAGCACTAGCGTACAGTACACCACAACTGTTTATGTTCTGAGACTAAAAGCATCTTTTGTTTCTTGAAGGTATCCCAACATATCGTGCGAGCTGCTAACGTCGGATGTGAGCCAGATTAACGACAGACTGGGAGAAGATGAGAATTTGCTAATGAAACTCTACGGTTTCCTCAAGAATGGTCCACCTCTCAATCCCCTCCTAGCCAGCTTTTTCTCCAAAGTCCTGTCAATTCTTATAGGACGCAAGCCTGAACAGGTGAGTCTGTGAAGATAAATAATGAATATTATTACAAAATGTAAACTTCTTTTAACGTATTTGACTTTTTCCTGTTTAGCAGAATGTTTGGTCGGATTTTTAAATGTGTGTTTTTTTTGTTTTGATAGATAGTGAATTTTCTGAGGAAGAGGGAGGACTTTGTAGATTTGATGATCAAACACATTGGGACATCTGCCATCATGGACCTGCTGCTTAGAATGCTCACCTGCATCGAACCACAGCAGCTGCGTCAGGATGTTTTAAATGTGGGTAACAACACTGCTCTTTTTCTTATTTTTACAGAAAATGCTGTTATCCAATTTAGTGATCCTTAGTTTTTGGGTTTTTTTGTTGTTGTTGCTGTTTTAATAATGTTTACCACCTTGGAAACACCTGGCACAGTTGGTTGTTTCTGTTGCTTTAGTTTTTTGAATTAAACAATATTATCACTAAAAATAGTCTTTGTTTAAACAAAAGTGTAGCAAAGGTTTGTCTTTGTTTAGATTTTGCTCCTCCAAAACCCTGTGTTCTTTCTGTCAGCTTTTAGTTCATCATAAATATATTTAAAAACATTTAAACCATTTATATTAGGAACCAGACTTAATGAAACTGTAATGCATTTAATAATCAAATATAAAATATAAATGACAGTTTTCACATAAATTTTGTTGATTTTGTTAGCCTAAATTTTGGTTACAGGTTTGTTGATTTGGTTTCTAACGTTCAAAGCTCAGATTATCCACCCTGTGGTTGACATGATTTAACTTCGTATTCCAAACTGTTTCAGATATTTAGAGAAATCTTTCAGGACATGTAAAATACCTAATCCTTGTTGGGTGTCCTTTAGGATGTGATGGTTTCATGCATTCTCTGGTAAGAACAGCTTCACTTGGCTTTTCCCCTGATCTTTGAGACTTTACCCATAGATCCCAAAAATAACAAGAAACTTAAATGCACCATCTGTGTTTTAACCAAAAAAAGGCAACAGGAGCTACCACAACAGCAATTCTTGTTAAAAACACAGAGCTGATTTCCTCCTCCTGATCTGCTCTGCTCTGTCTCCTCAGTCCCACAGAGACACACATAACTTCACCCCCTTTGGTTAGGAACATTAACCCTTTAGGATACAGATAATCATCTTTACCTCTCAGTGAAGAAACAAGCATTTAAATGAAGGAAAATAAAAAAAAATTCACAGTGATTAGGAAAAGTTTTTTTCTATTCTTTTTTTTTTTTTTTTTATAAAACTCCTAAAAGACGGCTGCAGCAAAAGGAAGGAAAGGAGGAAGAACTTATTTCTAGCAGCACAGTGGGTTGGAAATGGATAATATTTTATGCTGTTCATTGTTTTTTAATGTCTGACCGGATTTTTTTAATTTTAAAAACACGGGTGCGATAGGGCTGCGCAGTATATACGGTAGAAACGGTATGAAGTTGGGCTACGGTAGAAATTTACCCTCTACCGTCATATTGTCGGTTACGTCATCACACCTGCAGCCCGCTGCGAGTGCAGAGACAACTGAGCAGGAGTTTGAAATATAATGAGAAAATTATAGTGTTTAAAACACGTATAGAGAGAATAAATCCTCAAAATTTCCCCCTCCCGCTGTAGAAAAGTTACGTCGGGATTCCCCCCCTCCCTCCTTTCTCGCTGCACGTCGCAAATCTTTAACAACTGGAGTTTTTTATACTCAAGTTGTCGGAGAAATACTTGCTTTTTATGTATTGTTACTCACAGATGATAAAAAAGACGTTTACGACGTTCGTTCAGTCATAAATGCATCTTGCTGATGTAAAGTTGGCTTCTGATAATGAAAATGATGAAGATGAGCGCGCTGTGTAGGATACTCAGAAGCACCCTACGTTTTCAGGGATTTGTCAGCCTCATGAGTAGGAGCCTACAAATTAGGACAGCCTACGGCCGGTAACGTATGTGTCCGATGTCGGCTGCAGCCCATGATTAGCCTCTCAAACAGGATAGAGACAAGAAATGGCAGCTAAGATAACAGGTAGGAAGGCAGAAGGAGGTAAATGAAAGCAACATATTAATCTGATTAGCACATTAGAGCTGTCCATCACAGGGGTGTCCACCCCCCCCACGCAGTGACACCTGGACACAGGTACCAGCTCCCCACAACCCAGAAAGGAGGAGAAGTTAAAGAAGATGAATGGAGGGAGTATTCTGGTTTTACCAGAACTTAATCTTTTCCCTCTTATTATTCTAAAGGTGTTTACAACATTGTTTTTAATTTGGTGCTAATAATGGGTTTTAATTTTTCTTGTTTTCAAGTGGCTGAATGAGGAGAAGGTGATTCAGAGACTAGTAGACATGGTACAGCCTTCTCAAGACGAAGATGTGAGTTCCTCACACATTTATACACTAATTGTTTTTACTTAACCTATAAGCTCTTTTTTTTCTGACAATGTTTTTTTTTTCACAGAAGCACTCAAATGCCTCTCAATCCCTATGTGAGATCATCAGACTGAGCAGAGACCAGATGTTTCAGGTCCAAGGGTACTCAGAGCCTGACCCTCTGCTGTCCACACTGGAGAAGTATGTCATTCTTTAAAATCATGTTAGTGAAAACATGAACCGTCAAGAGCAGACAAAATGTGTAAAAGCAAACTCCACTTAAAGGAAAACGATGTGATTTAGGGCATGGCTTCAGCCCGTCTGTCATAACTGAATAAATATCAGCACAAAGTGTAACAGAATGTCATTTTGATGTTGATTAATTTTGTCACGTTGAATTTTCCTTTGCTTCATCTTCTCTTCTGTTTCCCTCCTCAGGCAGGAGACGGTGGAGCAGCTGCTCGCTAATATTTTTGAAAAGGAGAAGAATGAGTCTGCGATTGTCAGCGTGATCCAGATTCTGCTCACCTTGTTTGAAACGAGAAGACCAGCGTATGTCCCATCATTCTGTGGTGTTTTTTAATTTACAGCATGCAATGAGAATTCAAGGAGGTTAAACTCAGCAGGTTTGATTATTTTAGGAATCATTCTTTCTTTCTTTTTTTACATAAGGGCTGAACGATTTTGGAATATTATTATTATTATTAATAATAATTTGGTAGATTATATATTTGCTGTGTCAATGGTTTGAGTGCTGTAGTCAGCTTGGTATTCAGATTCTGACTTTGTGTTTTAGGTTTGAGGGTCACATGGAAGGTCCTCCTGGGATGTCCCACTCTTCGTTCTCCGTTAACCACAGCATCCTGGAGGCTGTGAGACCCCGTCTCAAAGACTTTCACCAGCTGCTACTTGAACCCCCCAAAGTAAGAAAACAGACGTGATCCGCTTCCTTTAAATTGATGTTTTGTTACTAATTTCAAACAGTGTAGTTAACTCTGAAGTGTTGAGTTCTGTTAAATGAGCAGTGTTTGTTGTCCCCATCAGAATATTGTTATGAAAACCACCTGGGGTGTGCTGGACCCACCAGTGGGCAACACTAGGCTGAACGTGGTCAGACTGGTCGCGAGTCTGTTGCAATGCAACACTCACAGTATCAACACAGAACTCATCAACCTCAACACACTGGGAGTTATACTAGTGAGTACTGCTTCTTTAGATTTACTTTCTTTCTATCAAGATATTTTTTCATTCTTATCTAATCCTGGCAGCCTTTACATACCAACCACACTTCTGTCAAATAAGGTCTGTGTTTTTTGTTTTTTTGTCTTTTTACAAACAAAAAGTCCCTCTTTGAAGAATTATTGAATGACCAGATGTAGGCCTGTCGCGATAGTCAATAAATCAATTAATCGCATAAGTTAATTTGAGGTCGGTAAAAAAAATGAGGACAATAATTTTTAATTACCCGCTTGTTTGTTTACTTCGTCTCTAGAGCTGGGCGATATGGCCTAAAATCAATATTGTGATATAATGACCAGTTTGCCTCGATAACGATAAATGCACAATAACTCTTACCACCCCCACACCACACACAAGTACACGGTATATTAGTCATAACTTTATTATTAATTAATTATACACTGTGTCCATGTTCTTAGTCAAAGTGCACAGTTTAGATTTTGAACAGCTTTTCTGTATTTTATATTTGTCATTTTAGTGTTTTTAATATTTAAAAAAACATTTTTGGCAAGACTTGAGTCAGATTTAGTGAAACTTAAATTTAACCATCTTCATTATAAAACTATTCAGTGCAAGCAAACATTACATTTTATATTTAAAAAATGTATTTTGCACTGAACAAAATAACTTAAATACATCTTTTTATTTGTTAGACTGACTGATTTCTCTTTTCAAAAAGATTATATTATTTAGAGAGCTCATGTAATCATTTAATACTATTTATTCTTCATATTTGATCATTTATTGAATCATAAAGTAGTTCAGTCACAGTATGGTTCTAAATAGAAGCAAGCAAAGTTGGACATATTTGTTTGATAACGAAGCTCTGAACAAATAAACATTTGAGTTTTGAGAGCAGAGACACATTATCCTGCTCTCAAATTGAAAATGTACGCTCTTGATTAAAGTCAGGATAAATCTTCCACATAAATCCACAGAGACAGAATCTCACTGAGCCTATATTAAAACTATTTTATTCTTTTCAACAGGATATGTATTTCAAATACATCTGGAACAACTTCCTTCATATTCAGGTGGAAATCTGCACCGCCATGATCCTAGCAATGCCTCCTGCTCCTGTAGAAAGCCAACCAGAAGGAGATCAAGGTCATGTGAGAGAGAGCTCTCTCATCAAACATGTAAGACTGATGCACCCAAACGGATCATCTAGTTTTGTTAAAGTGAGGTCAGATCTTCTTCATAATGTAATGTGTTGCTGGTATCACAGATATTAAAAATGATTTTATTTTCACTGAGTTTGGAAAGTTTGTGTTTAAGAACTCAAGGATCCTTGAAGGTGATATTTAGCACACTTTCAGTTACAGCTGGGCAATAAAAAAGTAAATTCAAGATATCGAGAGAAATGTATACAATACAGCAACTCGGGAGCTTGATAGTATTGTTAGTAGCTTTGGTACTTTATGGTTTTGGCAGATGTGCTGTGGTGGTTTTTAAATTGTATTTAATTTTCTGTATTTGTCCATCAGCTCTTTCAGAAGTGCCAGTTAATCCAAAGAATCGTAGATGCCTGGGGTTCAAATGAAAAAGAACAGTAAGTATTCTTTAAAAGCCCAAATAGCTGCCTTTTCATGGTAAAAGTTTACAGTAATTAACTCAGAATTCTGTTGATGTTTGTGTGTTTTAGGGGGGAAGGTGGTCGGAGACGAGGCTACATGGGTCACCTTACCAGAATAGCCAATTCTATAGTCCATAACAGTGAGAAGGGTCCAAATGGACCTCAGATACAGCAGCACATCTCTGGTAATGCAATATTTCACTTCCAGGTTTATCCACACCTCGTGTTCTTTGTTTGCTCCACAGTTTATCTCAACTTCCTGACGCATGTGAAATTCTTCTGTCAGTGATGTAGAAGATTTAATTTTTAAAATGACAGTATTTAGAAATCAAATATCCATACTTACAGTAATGGTCTTGTTTTAGTTGACTTTCATTTCAGTGTAGAAAGGAAATAGATTGTTTTTACTCGTGCAGAGGCTTGCATGTAAATTCTAAAAGGTTTTCTTAGAGATTTGAAAAAACAACAAGCAACAAGGAGAAATTCATAGCATTTTTTTTGTTTTTAAGTTTTCATTTTAAACTCCAGGCTCTTACTAAAAATGAGACCTGGTTCTCAGGTGATCTACCTGATGATAAAATAAAGATGGTTGTGGTTAAAAAAAAAAGTGTCAGAAAAGCAACAGTTTTGATAAAATTCTGTTTGTGTTTCAGAACTACCCGCAGAGGACAGAGAGAACTGGGAGGCATTTATTTCTGGGCAGCTCGCTGACACAAACAAAAGAAACACAGTCGACCTGGTGAGGAGCCTGAGAAACATCAACACTAATGTCAGTTTATGCTGGAAAACAGACAATTTTGACTCCAAGCTGAGCAGCTGGTGCATCCCCAAGTCTGTCACCAGTTTGTTTAAAATAGACATAAAATTACACAGTTCTTACACAAGTTTGAATAACAACAACAACATTAATAAGACCTTTTATTTATTCAGGGATTTTTGGTTAAGAAAAAATCTCAATTTTAATAACAACCTGCCTAAAAAACTAAAACATCATTTACACAACATACAACTAATTGTCAAATCGTACAAACCAAACGCGTGAATAATTAAATGGGTAAAACCGAAAATGTGTAGGACTCCTGTTGCCACATACCAAAACAACAATTTGGAAAATGTGGCAGTGGCAAATAAACAGTCACTAATGTTTTGGGTTTTTTTTAATCAAGAAAATTTTGATATCTCCCCAAAATAATGTGCTGAACCAACATGAGCACCCTTTAAAATGATTATTTATCAAAATAAAGTTTGGTAAAAATGTTCTCTTTAAACGTTAACATTAGAGGCCCTGCTGCCTTGGTTTTTGCAGATATAAAAACATGTACATTAGGTTGCCTTCAGGCTCAGGCCTTCCTTGAAAAAGAGGTCTGAGATTTCAACGGGACTTGTCTGGTTAAATAACGGTAAATAAATAAAAAATAATAAATATGTGCACACTCATTGTTGGCCTTCTATTGCCTTTATTTAGTAAGAAATAAAAGAATAAATGAGTGAACACAACATAAACACAATGTGTGTAGTTAGGATTTTAACAGTGTTTTTGTGTGCAGGTGAACACACATCACATCCATTCTTCCAGCGATGACGAGGTGGACTTCAAAGATGGCGGCTTTCACCAAGACTCCTCACTTCAACAGGTAAGACCTAAACACACACATGGCTGACGTTTGGTGTACAAATCTTCTGTAGTCTTTATTAATATTAAAGTGTTTTGTACACCACTATATGTTTTTCAGTAGAATGATGGTGTAATAAAAACTATAATGTTTAATGTTGATGTTCTGCAGTTTATTAGTAGACAGTTGTAACATTCAGAAGTACTGAAAGGACTTTATAACTTTGACACTTCAGATTTGTTTTTATATAATAGGAAACTAAATTTAATGAAAATAAACTGTACGAATGTAAACGCTCTTAAAAGTGGAAGCACATATATGATTAAGTAGTCTGGATTACCTCAGTTTCTTCTCATTACAAACTACAGATGTTATAAATTTGTTTTAAATTATCCTGGTTTGACTGCTCAGTTTTCTCACCCTGCAGATGTTAAACCTTTCCATTCAGTGTTAGTTGCAGCTTTTACACACTCATAAGTATTTCCTGTATTATGTTCTGCAAGTAATGACCAGTTTTGTGTAGATCCAAGACTATATCATTATCAATGGTCCTGGGTCTTGCCAGGCCTTTTCTGATTATCAGATGCAACAAATGACGTCCAATTTTATTGAGCAGTTCGGCTTCAATGATGAAGAGTTTGCTGATCAGGATGATGTCGTGGAGTGAGTACTCATCTTGTTGAATATTATCTAACACTGACACTTAAGACATTACAAAGCTGGTGGTTTTCATCATTTAAGAATGACAAAGTGTTTAATCTGTTAAATCTGTTTCATTACTGACACATAACCAACATATTCATCATGGCTCCTGTTGAATGATGTAAATATGAAGGTTTCATTAAAACATGTTTAAAGATGACAATGATGATTACAGAATGACTAATACAATTCTGTTTTACAAACATATCAAACTGAATAAAGGAATAGACTGCAGTAAATACAATTTGACCTAAAGAAAGAAAACAATTTCCACCTCTGTGTTGTCTTTTGCTGTCTCTCTTCTTTCATTGGGGTGGGCTGGTTTGGGGCTCATTTTAACCCTGTGTGATGATTATGGGTCTTGGGTTGTAGCTGGTTGTTGATAATTGGTTAAATAACAAATTCTTGATGGCAAGTTGGTTGAGTCTAGAGCCATGAGGAAAAAGACAAAAAAAGACAAATACATCTGACAGTCCAGTAAACACACACATAAACAATATTTAGGGTTTTCATTTATGCAGTACATTTAATGAAAACTAAGATCAGACTACTCAAACTGCTTAACACACTGAGACAAGTCTGCTTCTCTTGAGATTAAATTGACAAACTGAATGAGCAACATTTTTTTAAACTGTCTAATCAAGACAATAAGTAGCATAAAGCTAGCATCTCACTGAGCTGTCACTGTTAAACAATAGAAAAAGTGGTTGAAGATGTTTTTGCTTCCCATCAGAGGAGCTTTCTCATTTCTAAACTAGAAAGCTTTATAAACCTCATGAGAGACTCGTTTATGTAACCTAAATTTACATGCAGATCGAACTACACACCTCTCACAACTCTGCAAGTACTGTGAGACTGTGTCACACAAATGTTTTTAACATAATCAGAATTGAATCTGCAAGACTGCAATTCAACAGCCACAGCTGGATTAAAAGTTCAACTTTAAAGCAGGTAATGTTTTTCTCTGAAACATTAATTCACTGTACACCTGTATTAATGTAGTCATTTTAAATTGTACAGCTGGAACTATGACCTGTTAGTAGTTTTTCATGGATGGTAGAAGGGCTTGGGCATTTTTTAAACTAGAATTAGTGCACTGTTGTTATAAAAGATTAAATTTTTACTCACCAGATACTTTCCAATTAGCGTAAATGCACCAGTGGGAAGGTTAAGCTAAAAAAGTAAGTTTTATTTAAGGGTCACGGAGCAAACGAGGTCCATACCTCAACCTGATAGAAACTCTGTTGTGGAACCACTCATAAGCCTCAAACCAAATGTATGCAAAGCTCAGTCAGCTTTTTTTCTTCCATAGTAATGAGAGAGGCTAAAGAGAACAGCTACATGCTGCCGAATCATGAAGTGGATTTAATGTTTTACATGTTGGTTCTGCACCTTGGCCTAACTCTTTCCTTAAATACTGGCCCAGTGTTCTATGTTGTGATGTTTATCAAAGGATTATCTCATTTTAAGATTTCATCAACTCCACAATATATATATTTTTTGTAGCACAAACAACCTTGAAATGGTTAAGTGTGTACTTTTTTTTTTTTCTGCACAACTGTACAAGTGTATTATTCTAAATGAAACAATAGAAAACGTAAATACTTTGAATCACTGTGGGAAATGTGACCTTTCTGTTTTTGGATTTCACATCTTTTCTGGGAAACTTGCATGACTCAAGCTTTTGTCCTTTTAAATCTGATATCCGTGTTGATAGTTGTTGATTTTGAAATCTTAACTTTATTGTGTACATTTGTGTGATATTTCTAAACTTACTAATTTTCCAGGTTTTTTTTTTTTTAATTCAGTAGAAAAAAGAACTTATTAGTTTCTTAATTTCTTCATCAGTGAATTTTTTTAAAGAGGAAATATGATTAGAAAGACTGAAAGAGAGATTAGAAAATACATCAAATATACAACAAGAAAACACAAGGCCACACCCCGACATCTGTCCGCTCACCTGAAAGTAAATTTCCAGTTTAAACGTCATCTCATAAATCAAAGTGGGATGCTTTACCTTAACCATTATATTGATTTTTTTTTTTTGGCTGCCCAGAATTTAAAGTTTTGTTTTTGCTTTTTTTTTTAACTCTATAGTTTACAAAAAGCTGTTATTTTAATGATTATTTTAATAATCAATTATTCTGTCAATTATTTTTTTGATTAATCGGCCAAATCGTTAAAACACTTAAATAATTACATAAATATAAGTAGATATAAATTAATTTAATTCCTGTATAAATTGGGGATGCTATTATTGATTAATGTGAAGTTGTCTGAAGTTGATTTATCTTATAGATTGACTAACGATTAATTGATAAGCAGCCATTTCCTAAAAACCAGAGTTTTCTATTGAATCAAAAGGATCTTTTCATAAAATGAAAGATTTTTTTAAATAATATGCTAAATTTAAAAAAGAAGCACATCATAAATATTTTCACAATTGATTTTGTCAACACTGACTGGAAAAAAATAAACCCAAAAAGGGGATTTCTCATACATCAATAAACTTGGTTATAGCTATAAAACATAACAAAACAGAAATTTAACAGGTTGCTGAATGAGGGAAAACCAATAAAAAGAATAAAATATGATTTTTAGATGTAAAACTATTATTAATTTGTTATTATAATGTATACATTTACATACTAGAATTTATGATTTTTCTCTAATTATTTACGTTTTGCTTCCTTCTGGTTCTGTCTGACTGAATGACCCAGTAAGCAGTTCGAGACTGGTATTGCTGCAGCCTGCAGCGGTTGTGAAGCAGCCCCCATCCCTCCCCCCTCCCCTGCTGAGTCAGATCAGGAGTTCTGCTAGTCTTTCCCCGCCCCCTGAACCTTTTTGCTGCTTACCAAATAACTTTTAGCCTCGGTCAGAAAACAAGACTGGAGGGTTTTATATTTCTGGCCCGAGAGGAGGAAACAAATGGAGGACTAAAGCCCCCACCCCCCACCCCCCAGGGGACGTGCTTCTTCCTCGCAATATGGCTCGCATCAAATCAGATCGTTATTTAAATAAAATTAAATGTAGCATAATATACTTTTTATCATAACTCTGGATCTACTTGGCCTAACAACACAATTTAAAAACTGGTCTGCTTTTCACTCAAGGGTCTCAGAGAGGGCAGATCTTTACAGGTAGAGTTTTTTTTCTTCCCAAACTTTATTTAGGTCAGCCAGCATTGACAACACTCTGCGAGTGACGTAAACGGCTCTGCGACACGGTGAGGGACGCATAAATCGCGCGACACAACAAATCGATAATGAAATTCGTTTCCAATGCTTTTAATAATCGATATTAATCGATGCGTTGTTGCAGCTCTAGTTTAAGGTTTATTTTTTTCTGTGCCTAGTAAACAACTTTTTATCATCTGTTCAATGATTAGTCTTCATAATGTAAATACCCCTTAATTCATCCAACAAACAGCCGTAAACCTGAATCTGTAAAGTTATATACTGCTTCTTTTATCAGAGCATGATCAAGGTTTAATCAGAAAGTTCTGCTTAAGAAAATTAATTTAAAGGGTTCTTGTTTGTATTGTCTTGTGATTTATGCCTCATGACTAATTAAACTCTGTTCTCTTTTAACCTTACAGCATTCCCTTTGATAGAATATCAGACATCAATTTTTCACTGAATACCAATGAAAGTGTAAGTAATCCTAAAACTGTATGTTGTCAAGGAGTGAGGAAGTTTTCTCTTATTGAACAAATATATTTATTTGTAGGGTAGATTTTTTTTTAACTTATGTAAACAGATCAGTAACACGCAGCAAAGCAAAATTGAAGCTCTTTCAACACAACAAATGTATGTCAGATATATAAACTGTTAAAACCTGATGATCAAACTGTTTGAAGTTTGCAACAAACATGAACAAAACATGTTTTTACCTGTTTACTGAAACATATTTAAGTTATAGTTATATAATATACATGGATATAAAGTCCAGACTTTCAGCTTTCATTTGAGGGTATCCACATTAAATTGGATGAAGGGTTTAGGAGTTCAGCTCCTGAACATGTGCTGTTAAAGGGATGAAAAGTGGTTGGACAATTCAAAGGCTATTTCATGGACAGGTGTGGATAGATAATTCCTTCATTATGTCTTTCTTAATGAATCCGATAAAAGGCCTGGAGTTGATTTGAGGTGTGCTTGTTGCATTTGGAAGATTTTACAGTTAAGAAAACATGCGGTCAGAGGAGCTCTCCATGCAGGTGAAACAAGCCATCTTATAGCTGCGAAAACAGAAAAAACCATCAGAGACATTTCTACAATAAAAGCACTGGTGAACTTATCAATGCAAAAAGACCTGGATGTCCCACAGAAAACAACAGTGGTGGGTGATCGCAGAATAATCTCCATGATGATCATCACAACGGCCAACCAAGTGAACAACACTCTCCAGGAGGTAAAAGACTCGACATCCAAATCTACCATAAAGAGAAGACTGCATGAAAGTAAATACAGAGGGTTCACAGAGCGCTGCAAGCCATTTATAAGCCTCAAGAATAAAAAGGCTAGATTGGTCTAGGCTAAAAACCATGTTAAAAAGCACAGCACAGTTCTGGAAGAACAATCTTTGGACAGATGAAACCAGGATCAACCTCTACCAGAATGATGTAAAGACAACAGTCTGTTGAAGGTGTGGTACAGCTCATGATCCAAAGCATCACATCATCTGTAAAACACAATCAGTGGACACAGTGTGATGGCTTGGGCATGCCCGTGGCACTGGGTCACTAGTGTTTATTGATGATGTAACACAGGACAGAAGCAGCTGAATGAACTCTGAGGTATTCAGAGACAAACTGCTCAAATGCAGCCAAACTGATGGTCTGTGTTTTATAATACAGATGAACAATGACTCAAAACATAAAGCCAAAACAACCCAGGAGTTTATTAAAGCAAAGAAGTGGAATATTCTTGAATGGCCAAGTCATTCACCTGATCTCAACTCAGTGTTTCACTTGTAAAAGACTAAACTTTAAACAGAAAGGCCCTCAAACAAACAGTAACTAAAAACCACTGCAGTGAAGTCCTGGCAGAGCATTAAAAAGGAGGAAACACAGAGTCTGGTGATGTCCATGAGTTCAAGACTTCAGTCATTAATAACAAAGGATTTTAACCAAGTTTTAGAAATTATAATTTTATTTACAATTATTTCATTTGTCCAATTACTTTTGAGTCTCTGAAATGAAGGAATTGTGTTTTTAAAGATGCTTTAGTTCCTCACATTTCTATGAAATCACTTTGTTCAACCCACTGAATTAAAGCCGAGAGTCTGAACTTGAGCTGCATCTGAAATGGTTTTTGATAATTTACTGAACCAAAATTATAATGTTGTCTCTGTCCAAATAGATGGGGACTAAACTATACATTTTTTTTTAGACACATATCTTCATGCATGCTCCACCTCATGTTGGGTTCTCTTCTTCAGAATTTAGCCTATAAAGATATTGTGTCTGTTTTCTGCCTGTTTTTGTTTTCCCAGGCAAATATAGCTTTGTTTGAGGCACGCTGTAAGGAGAAAATCCAGCAGTTTGAAGATCCAGGCTCAGATGAAGAGGACATTTGGGATGAAAAAGATGTGACCTTTGCTCCAGAGACGCAGAGACATCCAAGGTCAGCTGAGCAAATGTGAACCTTCTACTTTCCAATCTCATAAGCTTCCAGATTTGAAACAACTCTCGACCTGTGTCCATCTCAGGAGCTCAGGCAGCACAGACAGTGAGGACAGCACAGACTCTGAGGAGGAAGAGGTAAAGAGAGATACATTTGAAGCCTCTAACCCTGGTACTGATGACAGAATGGAAGTAGACACAGGTTTGTTGTACACAGATTCCCTCACCAGACAAACTACATGTTTTGTTTTCCAGTTATTATTTTTTTTCTTTTGGTTTAACACCAACAATTTAAATTTGAAGGTCCAGTGTGGACAGCCAACTTTGATGATGTCCCAATGGACACAGGTACCTCCACAGCTCCAGCCTCCAGCCTCAACAACCCCGATGTCTCCTCGTCCTCAGAGGTTGTCCCTGAGGCAACGTGGAACTCCTCCCTCACTGCAGCGTCCAACACAGAAACGAGCTGGGCCAATTTCTCCAGCTTCTCTCCTGTCAGGTGGGAAAACTAAACAGTTTCTCTGTTTGTAGAGGATGGGTTACAGTCGCTGTTATGATCTTCAGTGTGGATAAAATGGACACTTTTTTTTATTTCAGTCCCAAAGACCCTCTGAGGTGTAACTCTCCTGTTGCTATGGAAACCAACATAGAGACTGCAGACCCTCTGGGGGTCAATGCACCAATGCGTCCCGAGGGTGAGCTGTTTATCACTCACACAATTGAGTTTTAAACATTCCTTTAAAGGGGCAATATTATGTGTTTCCCAGGTATATATTTAAATTCTATACCATAATAAAGTATCTATGTCACCTTCAGTTATTAACCCTCCTATCGTCTTTGCTTTATATTTCACGACTTTTCCTAATTTGATGGGGACAACTGATAAAACATAAAATTGTCATGATGATATTTTTTCAATGTGCTGAATATAACATGATATAAAACTCAAAAAAGTTGATTTTACATGATATGGCCCCTTTTAAACGTGTTAAAAATTAGCTTTTGTCTCAGTAACCAGCCCAGATCTGAAACCTGACCCTCGTCTTTACATCTTACAGAAAGTGACGATTGGTTGGGTTCTTGTGTGGTTTCCTCCTCTTCCTCGTCTCCACCCAAGGATTGTGGGAAATCCAAGACAGAAGAAGAGCAGCGGAGCATCACAGAGACAGTCATCAACGGCTCCATCAAAGAAACAGTCAGCCTCACCGTTGATGCAAAGACTGAGACGGCCGTTTTTAAGAGGTTCGCTTCTCACATCCACACAAACACCTCCACCTTTAACCCTTTCAGAGCTGACTGTATGTCTGAAACCTCACATCCAACACTCAGCTCAGAAACCAAAGGAAAAAAACACAAATACTTCCTTAAATTATTAGATAGGCTAGTTTTCAGGGTGTTTCTTTATTTGTGTTTCTTTATTTAGCATTCTTTAAAGCTGCTTCCTTTCTACCCGCTAATACCAAATTAAACCTTAATTTATTTTATTAATTTTTAGTTTTATTTCTCCACTAACAGCATCTTTAGATTTTATATCTGCATTATTTTTTTATTTTATTTATTTATTAAATACATACATACATTTTAAAATAAAGCTGCATATATAAAAATATATTCTACCAAAGAATTAGCATACCAGGTTAAATTAAAATAAATTTAATCATGGATTAAACGTAAATTCTTTTGCAAATGGAGCACTATTTATTAACTTGTTTTATTTTTATAACTGGAATAATGCTTTATTTATTCTGCATCAGATGAAATCTGCTCACTAGTCTTCAGAAAGAATCTGACACAAACAGATTAACATGAATCATAGATCCAACATTTGACAATTAATATGATTAATGCCACCAGGCAGAGTCCCCTCAGTGCTCCTCTCCACTTCAAATATGACCAACATTAAAAAAAAAATGTTCTGTAATTTATTTATCTATTAACACAATTTAAAATTTGATCTATAGCCTGAAGTCTGTAATTTTGACACAATTTGGAGCAGATTTTTACAAAGAGCAAATTTTTCCCTCTAAATTGGTCATGTGACTAGGACATAAGGGTGTCCAGGGACTCCAGGGGATTAATCCTTAATTAATCATTATCGGCTAAATACCACAATTAATTGTGATTAATTATTTTGCCAATATTGCCCAACCCTAAGTAAAACTCAAAAAGATCACTGCACTGAAATTTTACCAAGCTACATTTATTAGCATTGTTAGCATCGCTAACAGTACCAATGATTCCAGCTTAAAAAGCTGCCAACATCCTGATTTATCATGGATGCTTCTCAAAGGTTCAAAAGTCAAAAAATATTTTCTTCTTGTAGCTTCTGTTTAAAACAAATCATCTCAGCATGAACAGCAGAAACCATTTTCTTCTAGCAGCCTCTCCAACTTATGTTCCTCTGATTTTATTTGACACCCCACAAACGCTCTATGCAGCTAATATATCCACTGTGTGAAAAAAAATCCAACTACTGAGTGTCAGTGCCGTCACAACTCTGTTCTCTATATTTTGTTCATTATTTATCTTCTGAACACAGCTGCCAAAGGAGCGCTACACTACATCTATGATTGGACCTAACTAGATGATTTTATACACAAACACCTACACAGAGCGCTTGTTGATGGAAATGTGAAATATGTGAGATTCATGTTTTACAGCTGGTAGTCTTCTGTTTTACTGTGGTTTTGTTGATGCTGTCTGTGTGATGAAATGAACAACACTCACAGTCCGAGCTTCCCCTCTCTCTCTTGCTGTGCGTTGTGGGTGTGGTCTTCTTCAGAGTGTTGAAATCTTATCGGTATGTACAGCCAATCAGAGCTGAGCCTGCAGCCGTGATTTAGTCTTGTTGTCACGTCAACCACCAACAACTTCTTCCCAGTTTTTGTTTTTGGTTTCAACTCTTCTTTATTTCATTATCTTCATTCTGCATGTGTTTCTGCCAGAGCCGTTGTCCACTTTGTTCATTTAGTTTTGCTTCCAGTTTATTTTAGTTTTTGTTTGTTTGTTTTTCAGCTGACTTTCATTAAAACAGTCCAGGCCAGCAGGAGCACATCATCCTAATTCACACTTCAGGGATGAGTTTCTGAATCAGATGTTTGATGTTTTTAAGACCTGTATGCTTTAATGTTTCAGGTTTGCTTTAAACACAACAACAATATCTCTAGTGTTAAGTACTTCAGGTAGTTTCTCTCTGGACTGCAATTAGCTGGATACAAAAAAAAACATGCTAATTTGCACAAATGTTTTGGCAAAAACTTGAGTAAAATCGCAACAAAAATGTAGCTCTAATGAGAAACTTTATGAAACTTTAAAAACAAAGGCAGTTTATTTATGACCAGTAGTCATATTCACTGAGAAACAGGCTTTTAGATCCTGAGATGTTGAAGATGCTCACTCTGTACTTCATTTAGGAAGTAATCCCAGCAAGTTGATTGAAAAGCAACTGGACATATTTTTAATGTTAATTCAAGGAGATTTCTGTTTTTAAAACTGATAGGTAGGCTGTTAACTCACATGCTAATCTTTCTCCCTACCATCCCTCTTGATGGTCATTGTGTTAACCTGATCGACATGTGTGATGTGTAAATTGGTGTGAAGCCATTTAGAGATTGAACTCTGTGTTGGTTCAGGTAAAATGAAGCTCCTGCTCTGTTTAATGTTTTACAAAGAGGGCTTTTAGGGGTGAGAATTTTTTTTACTATTTGGTGATTCGATTCAGATTTTTGGAGCCATGATTCAATTCAAAATCAAATTTTCATTCAAAACTTGTGTGAGCCAATTTGTTGTGTTCTTAAAGTATGTCATCTTCGTTTTGCAAGCTTTGCACACAGTGAAGCTCATGTCAAACTCACTCATTCAGTAAAAAAAAACAAAATTAGCCCAAATCTTTGCCTTCAGTAAAGATGGGGCCAGTTAAATCTCCCTTTTTTTATGCTTTCGTTTTTTATGCTCTTTGCACATGTATACATGTTGCATACGTGTAACGTCAGGACATCCCACTTAATTACATAATAGAGACTGACAGCCATTGGATTTATTTATTTATTTATTTATTTATTTATAAAATGGATTTGAGGACATTTTAGATCAATTCTGAATTGTTGTAAACGAGAATCATAATTCTGATGTAAAACGATTTTTTGGTGCGCCCCTAACGGTCTGTCTTCTAGCCAAAATATGAACATTTCTGTCCTCAGTCTTCCTCATCCTGGAGATGAAGAAGACTGCTGAGTGTTGATCTGAAAAGCAGTTTTCATGTTTTATCGATGTTTCATTTCTCATATATAAAAGTCAGTCGTCCTCACTACATACACCGTCCGCATCATTCAACTTCTGTTTGGGGGATGGAGGATAGTTTTGTTTTTAGGATAGGATGGTATTGGGTTAAGTTCAGAGATGTGTAACAACATCTTATGACTCTAGGTCTTGCAAGATTAAAATGCCACAAGATTTGAAAACCATTTTGACCTCAAAGAAATACAGACTCTCACTTCATGGGCTGCAGCTGACGTCGGACGCATTTGTCCGTCGCTTATATCACTGCCCTGGGCCATAGCTGTCCCAATTCATAGAAACCTATGGCTGCCTGCATCTGAGTATTCTATGTGGCTGACGGTATCCCAGAATTCATTGTGCTGTCAGCAGATTAAACAGGAAAAAGTCAATGGTTTGTTACAACCCATAAATTGAGACACAGCCACAATGTTACTGTGAAATGTAAGTACCAGGGTCAGTTTTCTTTGCATGTTATATTTTAGCAGTTTTGATAGTCTTTAGTAAAATGTTTTTGTTAAAAAACAAGAAAGGAAGATCTAAAACGTAAACTAGTCTTTTTATAATTAAAATAAAATCAGCACTTAGTGTTCTGGCTGGTAAGATGTATTAAGGGAAGATAATTTCATATTTTCACTAACAAAAATTGTGAAAGCTTGGCATTTTTAGGAACATTGAAAAGAAAGGTGATTTGGTGTTTAATTTTGGCCTTTTATAAAAATAAGTTTGACCCTTTTCTGAGGTCTGAAGAGGGTCAAAAGGAGGTGTCCTGATCCAATATTAATATTGGTCTGATATTAGCCAATAAATGAATATCGCATGATATTGGCCTGCAACTAAAATCTCCAATATATAAGCACTCCTTTTTGTTTTATTTAATTGTTAATTATTCTTAGGTATAAGTTAAATGTGTGTAACTCATTGGTTATTAATAAATGGGTCAGTTTTCCTCATATCTACTGTTGTTTACTATTGTTCAGTGTTTGACTTGATCAAGACTTTTTGACATTTCACACTGCAAATTAATAAGTGTGTGAATTGTTCTGATATGGCATCAGGTCAATATTGGTATCAGCCAATACTCAAGGCTGCAGTATCGTTATCGTATCAGAAGTGAAAAAGTTGTGTAAAACTACTAAACGAATGTCTCAGGCAGCAGAAACCTAATGTGGAAGAAGAGGAACCATCATGGACTACCAGCAGAGTGAGGGAGTGTCTGATCATGACAGCACAGGAACTATAAAGGCTGGTGTCTACTATACCAGATGAGACTCAAGATGCCACTGAGACAATCATAACAGCAGGATGTAAAGCAGGCAGGCAAAACATACATGGAACTATACTGAGTTTGGACTGGAGGGAGAATACACCAAGAATGATGACCAATAGCAGGGCTAAAATACTGTGGAACTTCCAGAACCAGACTGATGAACAGGTGAAGCTAACCAAGTGGACATTGTGATGGTCAGTGAAGGACAGAAGAAGGCAGCAGTGATAAATATAGAGATCATAGGTGAAGGAGCACAAGAAGTTGGAGAAATACCAAGAACTAAAACAACAAATACAGAAGTTGTGGAGAGTAAAAGCATCAGTAGTCCCAGTGGTCCCCATATTAAAAGAGTGGCTCCAATAGATCCCAGGAACAACATCAGAGACCTCAGTCCAGAAGAGCTCAGTCCTAGGACCAGCTAAGACCCTGAACAAACCCTCAAACGTAAGCCTCTGGTAGAGGACCAGACATGGAAGTGAAGTGGAACCACCCAGTAGGAAGAGTATAAGAAAGGTGTTCATGTTTACACACTCTAAAAAAACCTTCACACTCTTGGATAGTTTACTTTTTAATGCTATTATAAATCATTTGGTCAATTTAAATAGGGATTTTTGGAGAAATAACTCTTTACTGATAAATGAAATCCTAAATTGAATAAAAATGTCCTGTAAAAGAAGTGATTTATTATCCAAAAACAGAGGTCCATTTGAAACCTGAGTGTTTTTATACTGCAACTGATGTCAGCTGAAGTGAAAGAATTGGTCTTACTGTTCTCTTACTTTTAGAGGGGAGTGTAAAACTAATACTATATAATCCTTTATTTACTGTTTTCTGTAGATAATTTGTGAGGAACTTGTAAATGAAGTTCAGTTGTCTTCTATTCAACTTGCTGGGATGTTCAGACGATTCTGAAATGAATGGCCATTAAATTCTATTGGTTAATAAAGTTTTTTAAGATTTTAAAAAGCAAAGGTATAAATAAACACAGGAAATGATGTAATTTGAACTGGACTGTTTGGTTTGTTTTCTACACAGTTGATTTATTTTTGGACTGTAGTGATCTTTGCATGTTACCCTTTTTTGTACAACAGTGTCCTCTGTTAGCACACGGTTTACCAAAGCTTGTCTTTAATTTAGCTTTTTGTTTGTTTTTAGCAGTGTTGGCAGATGCTTGGAAATAAAGTATTTTCAGATTAGCTGTTGGTTATCTAAAGGTTATTCGTGTTATAAACCGTTTGAGTCCTCTAAAACTTGTATCCTTTCTCTAAAATGCTATTTTAGTTTGATTATGTGAAGGAAACACAACCAGAACATTGCTGTTTTAAAACACCATGAACACATTCCTGGTTTGTGTAGAGTCTCATTATATCTGGATGCTTGCAGGCGTTTTGCTTTGATTGAGTCCTCATCAAGATTATTGGTGGTTCTCTGAGACAAAGCAAGACTGACGGCTGATGAGAACAATTTGAGTCTAAAGATGTTGAGCTCAGTCTGTGTGCCAACCATTAATCTGCTCTGCAGTCTAAAACATGAGCAGAAATAGTTTGTTTCTCCATTTGCTGTACATTCAGACCTCTTCCATTCACATACAACCATCCTTTTGTGTTCTCTGTCAGTTTAGCATAAACCCAGTTTTCCATTTCCCTTTTGTTTTGTGTTTCTGTGGTGAAAAAGAATGCTCTGCATCAGGTTCTGATCCGTTTGTGTTTCCATGTCTGTTTCAGTGATGAAGAGAAGCTCAGCTCTGCAGAGAAATACTTGGTGGTGGAGAGCGTGGAGTCAGGCATCAGCAGCTCTGCTACAGCCTGCTGTCCCAAAGCAGGGTCAGACACACACACACACACACACACACACACACGACTTCAAACAGAGACTTAACAAACCTATCAGAGGCTCAGCTGTCATTTAAACACACTCGACAGGCCTGTTAACCAGTCAGGGGCAGGACTGATTCAGATCCACCAGAAGAAGGAGTGGTGCTCAAATAAAACCTTTTATTTGTTAGAACCAGTTTGAACAGGAACTGGAGACAACATTTTGAAGCTGTCAGAAGATAAACCTGCAGACGGATGTTAACTGACAAGTCATAGCTGTGAAGCTAGATGCTAACATTAGCTTCAGTTAGCTGAATGAGAGAAGCAGCTTGCAGCTCGTCTCTTTATTTATGTTGCTTTAGTTCTTGGAATCAAACTGTTTTAACAATAAAAGAGGTATTTGTTTGAACAAGTTATTGCAAAAGTTTAACTTTAGATGTTTTTTTCCCACAAAATCTCTGTGTTCTCTCTCTGCAGGAGTCACTTTTATCATTTCATTTCATTTCATCAGAAACCACTATAAACTGTATAAAAGCTTTTAAAACAGGCCATGGTTCAGGCTTCCACTCAGCTCTGTACACACATGTTTGAGGGGATGTTTTAAAGTCTGCTCACACTTTCACCCCATGTTTGATTCTACATGAAGCTCACTATTGTAAAACCAGGCAGTGTCTCCTCTGTGAAGATATCTTTCAGGCCACAGATGTTTTACAACTGAGCACTCATGAAGAGCTTCCGGCCAGCAAAAGTGCACTGATTTTAAAAGGACCTATTTTTTGCGAAGCTTCGAGGCAGACAATTCACCTCGAGCATTTTTAGTAATGGAATTACTCATTATTAGAGGAATCTTTTCAGCTCTAGATTTAAATATGACTTCTTTCATGTTAATCTGAACAGTAGATGTTTACAGAGCATTGATTTTTTAGTTTAAAACATCAACATATTACTGTAAATGTTTTAAAAACCAGTTAATCCTACCTTGTGTTTTCAGTAGTAAACCCCAGTCTAACACTGATTGTGTTGTTGTTTTGTGTGTTTGCAGTGAGAGCTGTCGGGCAGCGGTGGATCTTCCTAATGGTCCTCTAAATGAAGTGTCCAGCATAGAGGAGGCTGCGTAAGTCTAACAGCTGCTGCAGATTTATCAAACAGTCCAGAGACCAACGTTTTCAGAGGAACCTGCTCTTCTCTGCTGCAGGTCGGACCACACTTCAGTCGCCTCAGACCAAGCAGTCAATGGGCCGGCGTGAAGCCCACTCGTGGCGTCGGCCAGGTTCTGTCATGCAGGGGTCTCTCCAGCAGAGGCCCAGTCCCAGTCACACCCCCCACCCCCACCAGGACCAGCAATACTTCTATTGGCTCATCATTGGCAGACAGAGCGACCCACCAGGTGTACAGAGAGAACTGAAGAAACACGAGAGACGGACTCTGACTCAAAGATTCTTTTTTTTTTTTCTTTTTTTTCCATTTGTTTATATACTGTTGTTTCTAAGAGGTGATGTGTGACGGATGTCTTGACACTCAAAATTAAATAGTAATGTTGCTATAGTTAAAGACATGATTGTACGAATAAAATATTTTATGGAAAGAACATTTCTACAGAAACTTATGAGTTAGTGTGACATGAGAAATGTGATCTCTGACCTACCAGCTGTTCATCACTTATCTACAAATAACTACACACACACACACACACAAAGTCTGAAGTCTAAATTATGAACATGTTTTGTTCAGAGTGAGCTGCTGTTTAAAAGCTGAGTGAGACACATCTTTGCCACTAGGGGGCGCTATAAATCACCCTCCATTTGTCCCTTCAGTCACAATCTCACTACATCTTCCCTCCAGAACACCAAAAGACCAATAATGAGTTTTTGTTTCCACCACTGTATAAAATATAACCACTTTCTGTTCACAAGAGAACATTTTGAGCTGAATCTGTAGACCGTTTGTTCTGCATTCAAAGGGATTTTTGAGTGAAAATCATAAATCCTGTAGCAGTGAGACACGCAGAGTAAAAAGATTTTAAAAAAAAACTAATAGAACTTTACAAACAGTAACTAGTAGTAGATATTTCTATTTTGTTTCTTCACAACTTCTAATTTAATAAGATTTCTAATTTTGATTAAAAACATTAATTTTACTAAATAAAATTGACATTTTTGAAGTTTAAATGATGAAAAACACTAGGTTTAAATATTTTTATAAAACTAAAACAATGTGCTCAGTATTCATGTCTCCAGGATGTTGACTTATCTAACCTGTCCCACTCCTCTGACATGAACTAAATACACAGTTAAACTAAATCAAAAAGTAACAGTTTGTATACAAGAGACATGAATGAAACTGTTTTAAAGGGACACTTTGTAGTTAAAAGAAATAAGTCAAAACTTTTATACAAAATGGAATAAATCACAAGATAATAAATGTGAGATCACAAGAAGTTGTTAGGATTAGGGACTGTGTTGAAGGTCGTAGATATGATCAACTTTTATAATCTGACAAATAAAACCAATGTGATAATTTCAGGGCATCACAAGAGGGCAACATAAAATGGTGAGGAGCTTTTAACTGTCAGAAGGTGACATGAAGAAGCAATAAAATGGGTACAAATGGTGAAAGACGATATAGAATACAGCAGCAGTACTTGATCTGAGTTGTATCCAGCACTTCAGAAACCAGCGTTCTACAAATAGGCAGTAACCGCTGCACTATAGTGACTCAAACTGGTGTAAAGTTATGACAAAATAAAGATAAATCCTAAATGGAAATGGGGAGAAACTAACACAGATACTGGAGGAAAACACAAATATAACAATGTGAGCAAATCCAGGAAAATTACGTAATTTAGACATTGAATGAAGGTTAATCTGCAAAATTATCAGAGTGCTAAAGAGAAGATGCTACCAGCAATCTGGAGAAATCTTAATTTTTAGTACAAACATTTAAGAAACTCCACAGTTCAGGCAGGCTTCTCTGATAAGGCAAGATGTTATAGGAATATAGTACAATCGAATAAAAATATAAATGGACTGTACTTATATAGCGCTTTTCTATCCATCCAGGATACTCAAAGCTCTTCACACTACAACCTGTGTCCTCATTTACCCATTCACACAGCACTCTATTATGTCTCTACAAAGCTAACGTGATCATCTATGGAGACTAATCAGTGCCAATCACATTCATACACTGATGGGACACATCAGAGGCATAAGGGTGAAGTATCTTGCCCAAGGACACAACTGAGACAGCTGGACAGGGGATCGAACCGGCGACCTTCTGGTTCCAGGACAACTCCCCTAACCACTCTTCCACAGCTACCCCATAAGCACTGCAGATCCTATAAATCTACATTTTACTGTGTGAATGTCATTAAATGTTGGCACATGACAGATCAATGAATGGAAGCTGTTTTAAAAATGTACATTATTCAGATTTACAACCCCTGGCAAAAAGTCTGGAATCAGCAGTCTAGGATGAGCTCTCATTCAGACATTTCATTCTGTAAAACAAACTCAGATCAAAAACATGAAACAATAATAAGATCATTCCAAAGTGCAACTTGTTGGCTTTCAGGAACACTCAAAGAAATGAAGAGAAAACATTGTGGAAGTCAGTGAATGTTACTGTTATTGACCAAGAACAGGGAAAAAATATGGAATCACTCAACTGATTCCATACTTTTAGCCAGGGGTTGTAGAAACAACCAGGATAGACCCGTCACACTGACTTCTCTTCTGAACAAAGAATCAAAGAAGTCTTAAAAACTAGAGGCCTTTTGTCTCCAAATCAAAGTGGGTTCAGAAGGGTCCACAGAACTGGACTCTGTCCTCTGGAAAATTAAAGAGGTAGTAGGGCTGTAACGATACATCGATCTATATCGATATATCGATTTGAATGGTTCATGATTCAGTTATATCGAGGCAAAATGAAAATATCAATCTATATTTTCATCATATTCTCAATGGGAATTGGTATCATATGCTCATCTAACACAGTCATTGTGTTAGATGAGCATATATATTGCATTATATCGATCGCAGACATGTGAATTGAATCTAATCAAAATCATATTGTGACAGGCATTGTGATATCAAGAAATATTGAATCGTCATCCAAACATATCGATGTAATATTGTATCATGATAAAGCTGGTGATTTACACCCCTAGGAGGTAGTGGTCTCTGTATTTTATATACAGAAAAGCCTATGATGTGCATGAGACAGAAGAGTTGTCCTGCATAAGTTAAAATCAGGAGATGAGCAGTGATGAGGACAATTCAGGTAAGTGTTGAAGCAGAATGTAAAGATAATTGAACCCTACAGGATATTCAGTGTTGTTATTTTATACGATGAAGTATATAATATATAGAATGGGACACTGCTCTGAACAATGTAGCCTATATAAAGCAAGAAGCTGTTTTACTGCAATAAATATAACCTTAAACTATAGAGATAGCCTAATATGTTTCAGTTTAATAAAGGTAAAACATCAGGAGTAAACATTATTTTGTGCTTTGGGTAATAAAGAAACCAACATATACAGTAAAATTATAGATTTTTAAAAGAATTTCGAACTTTTTGTTTTTTCATTGTACTTTCTTCTGCATTAACTCTCCGGTCCAGTTGGTGGCGGTAATGCGCCTCAAATTCAAACCGCTAATAAACAGAAGAAGAAACAAAAACAAAAGAAGAAGAAATAAAAAACGAAGAAGGCTGCATGAGCTAACCGCGTTCATGCAGAGTCTGGGATCAGTCAGAGAGATGCAGGATAACGAGATCAGCTTTATCCAACAAGTTCTCAGCTTCAATTTGTTACCGAGACACAACGTGACGTCTCTCAGCGACTTTTCAGGTGAGCTAACGCTCCTAGCTAACAACAAGCTGCTGTGTGTGTGTTTCAGGTAAACACTGTCCGGATCAGTCAGGGTGTTATAAAACTCTAACAGGTCTTTAGTTTGATCGTAGTGGTCGTGGTGTTTGTTAAAAGCTGCTGGGGGATTTTATTGTCTTGTTTCTCTAATGTTTGGGAACCTTGGTGAAGCTAGCTAAGCTAAGCTAACTTCCTGCTATCTGATCTCAGCCTCAGGAGTTTGTTTTTGTTTTTTGATTCATTCATTCGAGCATTCGGATAACTGAGAACGACGTGACACTCAACTCAAAGCCAAAGTAGCTTTTGAATTATGCGAAAATATTCAGTGTTTTTGATGTAACTGGTTCAATCAGTGAAAGTAGCTCAGAGACCAAGCTAACTGTTGTTAGCAACCAGAGGCGAAAACAAAGTGTTTCTGCACTTTAGGCTCTCAGATACTGAAACAGCTTGGATAATTCTGATTTAATGAAGTCATAACTGACAGCAGTGTATTTAAAGTGCCTGTGACATTAAATATATGTAATAAATATGAATTCATTTTTGGAAAGATAACGTGAATAACATATAAATGTTTTTCTCACACTGCTGAGATGAACAGTTGTTGATATTTTCACGTTTGTGGTAACAAGAAGTGATGTCGAAGGGGAATGTGTGAATATTTACTGTTACTAAAATGGCTAACAACACTGACTAGAGAAGAATTGGATGTTTCATTAGATTATTTTGAGTAACTAAAGAGAGAAAAAAGAGTCAGTTCTAATATTATTGTGTCAATAAACAAATGGGAGCTTTCTTTCTTAACGAGTTCCCCTTTGCTGTCACTTCTTGTTTCACTTTGACTCAGCTAAATTCAAAGTTAAAGCCAGTTATGTGACAAAATGGGTCAAATTATGCCAGCTTTCTTATAAATAAAAATGTTTTCTTTGACTTTTTGTATTTAAAGGAAATGTGTGTCACAGACACTTTAAACTGTTTATTGTTTATTACAGCAACTATTAACACTTCATGCACCAGGCAGTCAATTCAATTCAATTCAAAAATACTTTATTTATCCCAGAGGGAAATTAGGTGTTGTTGTAACTCATTTAAGTAAACAATTATTGTAGATGCTGATGGCTGTGGGCAAGAAAGATCTTCTGTAGCGGTCCGTATTACAGCGAAATTGAAGAAGCCTCCGACTGAAGACAGTGACACTGTCTTTCTATGACAGTCTGATGAAGAGGATGGTCAGGGTTGTCCACAATGCATTAAGAGAATCAAGGCTTGTTGAAAAACTTTTTTTTCCAACAATCTTAAGTCTGAATTCAGATTTTACATTTGTGAAAAAAAATTACACACAAGAATCAGAATCAGTTTTATTGCCATTGTCAATGAACAGGGTTCACAGACTAGGAATTTGCTTTGGTGTAAAGGTGCAGTAGATATCAAATATAACAATGACAAAAATACAAAGGATAAAAAGAAAAATATAATAAAAAATAAAAGAAATGTAAAACATATGTACACCAGTTCAGTACAGTAATCAGTTTTAATTAATTATATGAATTATATGTTTGTTTTTATTAAACATCAAGAAGTGAACATGTAAGAATCGGTTCAGTGTGTGACCCAAACATTCCTCTCTTCATACATAAACACTACTTTATTAAGTACACCATGTATGCTTCAGACCCATTTTCCCTTCAGAATAGCTTTAAATTTTATGTCATCAGTTATTGGAAACATGTCAGAAATATTGGCTACATATCTCTCTATTGACCTACCTGTCTACCCATCTATGGACTGTCTACATATCTGTACCTACCTGTCTAACTTACATATCTGCATATCTGTCTACTACCTTCAGAGTAGTGGAGATTTTAGTTTCTAGTGATGACGCTGTGCATCAGCGTGGATCTCTACCTGCATTAGAAGGTGTCTGACTCTTGTGGTTCTGGTCCAGGTATGTGGTGTGGTGTGTTCCTGTGGACGGCGGTTTCTTCGCTGATCTTCCACCTGCCTGCAGCTCTGCTCTCCCTCGCCGCTCTGCGCCAACACAAGATCGCTCGGCTAATGCCCATCGCCATCATCCTCATGGGCGTTTTGGGGCCTCTCTTTGGAGGAGTCCTCACCAGTAAGTCTATATATGCGTGTGTGTGTCTGTGTGTGTGTACCTAGTTTTTGTAACCTTTTTTTCATGACGTTTCTGTTACAAACACCTACCTTGTCAGGACCAGTTGTCCTTTTGGGGAGCGTTGATCAGGTCCTATAAGGTTAGGACAGTAGGAAGGTATTCTGTTTTACTGCAGTATCTAAATATGATGACAGTATAAGAAATGATGACGGTTTGAGTCACATGAGGTGAAGAAGCCAAATTACCATATGGCTGCTATGAAAACTGGGACATAAACATACTGGGCTCTTTCAAAACACGACTCATAGCATTAGTGACGTGTGTTCTGACCACCTCAGCTTATTTAGAAGACAAGAGGAGGAGGTGGGAGGGAGCAAAGACCCCAGGGGTCTGTCGCGTCTCTCATCCTCCGAGCGAGGTTAGTGACAGACGCATTACTCACTGACTCCTCAATACTTTATTGATCCCTGAGGAAAATTACAGGTATTACAGTTGCAGATCACAGAAATAGGAAAAGAAAGAAATAAGCACACTAGAATAAAATAGGTATAAACACCCAGGATTACAAAATAAGCACACTTAAGATGGGCCGGTGTTGCTGACTGACAGTTTCAGCGACCACCCGATCGTGGATTTCTTGAGTTAATTAGTTGATTTTTTAAATTTATTTTGGAGAGCTGCGAGCTCCTCGCTACAGGTGAGGAAATAAGTACAAACTTTATCGGCACAAAGACGTTCCTCACTAGAAGCTTGCAGTAGTGTAGATAAGACCACAGTAAGAGTCAGATTATTTTGAAACTTATAACCCTGAAAAGATGTAGTTTGATTGTTTGTTATCTGTGTGACACAATAAGAGGTAAACTCATTCTGTGACTCCTGCTGCTGCTGTAATACTATATACTACTGTATTTTATATGATATACTACTGTATATAGTATTACATATATACTACTGTATTTTCTGCACAACCTTAGTCCTAACACTGTGGATTATTAGTTCTGGCTTAGGTTTAGGGTGGGGGACAGGCTTAGGGTACTGAAGTGAATGCTAGTCATTGTACGGTCCTAACTAGAATAGAAATACAGATTCTGTGCAAACATCATCTTTATAATGTGCCTTTATTGTGCTGCACAGCTGCTCATCATCATCATCATCATCAGAGTGATATGCTGATGTCATACAGATTAACCAAATGGACCAGCTTAAAATAGACTTTTCAATATAATGTGTTTGTGCTTCGTGGCAGAGCTGGTACTGGACTCAGTGAGGTAGTACCGGACTCTGTGAGCTGGTACCGGACTCAGTGAGCTGGTACCGGACTCAGTGAGCTGGTACCGGACTCAGTGAGCTGGTACCGGACTCTGTGAGCTGGTACCGGACTCTGTGAGCTGGTACTGGACTCTGTGAGCTGGTACTGGACTCTGTGAGCTGGTACTGGACTCAGTGAGCTGGTACTGGACTCTGTGAGCTGGTACTGGACTCTGTGAGCTGGTACTGGACTCTGTGAACTGGTACTGGACTCTGTGTGCTGGTCCACTACATCCAGAATGATCATTTTAGATTGTTTTATTTTTTCTTCTATTTGTTAAAAACCTTTAAAGTGTCTTGGATCAGATGTTTTGTGTATTTTTTTTAGTCTTGTTGTGTCTCAGTTACAGTCTTCTTCACAATAAGTAGGTTGTTTAACCTGCTTCACACATAAAGACTTTAAATGTTAGTGTCTGTCTCTCTGCAGGTGCAGCCATTGCAGGAGTGTACAAGGCAGCAGCAAAGACTATGAGTCCCCTGGAGGCCTTCATCTTTGGTGTTGGACAGTCCTTCTGTGTCGTCTTCATCTCTTTTGTTCGGATACTCGCCACTCTTTAGCGAGGCTGAGACCGAGGGGTCAGGTGGACTTCAGATTCCTGGAGGAGGACCAATCCGGTCACTTTGTAGTGATGCACCTTAGAAGAACTGCTGCTGATGCTGATGTTAGAGGAGCGACTGATGAACCATCGTTAAACCCGTGGACTGATCTATGCAGGATGCCGGTCTGTAGCCAGAGATTACAGCTTCGCTTCCCTCAGGGGCTGTGTGTGTGTTAGTGTCAGTGTGTGTGTGTGTGTGTGTGTGTGTGTGTGAGGATGAACACAGTGATGCAGAAGCAGGCTGAACCTTTAAAACCAGCATCTCTCCGGGCTGCCACCGTTGGACACGGTGAGTCACTGCAGTTTGTGTCCAGCAGCCCGTCGAGCTCCTGGTTTTATCAGAACCATGACAGTTGGATGTGAGATTAGTTCTTCTCTCTTAAGGCCTTAATGTCTGTTTCCTTAACGTCCGACCCGGATCTGTTTGTTCCTCCTGAGCGTGGAGTGGCTGTGGACAGAAGTTCAGGAGGGACAAATCAAACTCTGCAGCTTCACCACTAGATGTCACTACATTCATCCACTGCTCCTTCATCATCATCATCATCGTCTGTTGGTGCTTTGTTTTGTTCACGTGTGGACCTGTCCGTCAGAGATGTCCAAACCTCCATGTCTCTGCTCTGACCCTGGACGAAGGGTTTCACTCAAATTAATCCGCTTTTATTCCTTTTTATTTGTTTAATCGACAGCACATGTACAAAGCTTCTGTCATTTGTAACAAAGAACTGTTTTTGTATATATTTTGAAATATTTGTAAATTTTTAAGTTTTTCTGACCAAATATGAATTGCTATTTTATTTTTCTGCAGACTGAATTATTCTGTACATACTGTAAGATAACAGAAGTGTCTGTTTTTATGAGCAGATTAAATTCCTATCTTCAACTCCTTTCAGTTTCACACATTTCTATCAGAAAATCATTAAATTCAGTTTATTTATAAAGCTCCAAGTCACAACTGTTGTCTCAGGGCACATGTTATAAAGCTCCTCTGAGCCACAAGGCGAAGCTCTGGATTTACTGATTGGTCTACATTCCTACCCTCATCTATGATCACAAGCTTTGGGTAGTGACCGAAAGAACGAGATCATGGATACAAGCAGCTGAAATGAGTTTCCTCTGCAGGGTGTCTGGG
>JARVGW010000002.1:583900-595612 GCA_031762495.1 Anablepsoides rubrolineatus | reverse complement strand
ATCCATCCATCCATCCATGCATCTATCCATTCAACCATCCATGCATCCAACCATCTATCCAACCATCCATGCATCCATCCATCCATCCATCCATCCATCCATCCATCCATGCATCTATCCATTCAACCATCCATGCATCCAACCATCTATCCAACCATCCATGCATCCAACCAACCATCCATGCATCCATCCAACCATCCATCCATCCATCCATGCATTCATCCAACCATCCATCCAACCATCCATGCATCCATCCATCCATGCATTCATCCAAGCATGCATCCATGCATCCAACCATGCATCCATGCATCCAACCATGCATCCATGCATCCAACCATGCATCCATCCATCCAACCATGCATCCATCCATCCATCCATCCATCCATGCATCCATCCATGCATCCATCCATTCATCAACCCATCCATCTATCCCTCCCTCTGTGGTCATTTTGTTGCTGCGTTCCACTGTGTTGTACATAGCTTGTTGTTAGCATGGAGTAACCGTATTGGTATTGCTGACCACTGGCGTTGAGTCTGGTGTACATCATCACACATTGATGTAACATATATCGATCACATTTTTTAGTCATATCTGTTGCTGAAACATTTTCTGTCACAATATATAATGACATTGAATTATTATCCAGCACTATGTTCAATCATTTTAGCATTGAGTTTAAAAAGTTCCCTTTTTTCGTATTTGTGCTTTTCCCCTCTTCCTCTTCTCCTTATCTTCTCATCCTCTGTTATGTTCAGACCCCCCAACCTGCTCCACAGAGCAGTTCACCTGCTCGACAGGAGAGATCGACTGCATACCCATGGCGTGGCGCTGTGACGGCTATTCTGAATGTGATGATGGCAGCGATGAAGAAAACTGCCCCGTCTGCTCCGCCTTCCAGTTCCAGTGTGACCGAGGAAACTGCATCGAAGCTCAGAAACGCTGCGACGGTGAACCTGACTGTGATGATAAGTCTGATGAGCAGGACTGTGAAAGTACGTGTACACGTCTGTCAGCTCTTAGTTCAAACAACACCTGACAGAAAAAACATCAGCATTCTTTGTGCTGCTGTTACAGAACTAAGAAATACTCCACAGAGCCATGACGGATGTTTTTTATTGTCCTTTCTGTGGCCTCATTGCATAAAAACATAAAATGGGAAGTTTTAATACAATATAAATTCCTGCAGTTTTTATCTCAGCAACAATAAGAATAAAATAAATAAATAAAAGGAATAAACTATAAAACTTTCTGCTGCTTATTGATAATCGTTTGGATGCTGAAAACAGACTAAAGGATGAGCCTGAATCGGTGCCTCCACTTCCACTTGCCTGTTAATACTTCAACAGGTGGACTGGGGGGCTTTGGTTTAAGAATCTGAACATTTTGGACTCAATGTGTGATAAACTGAGTGTCCATCTCTCCCTCTCTGTTTCAGCGATCTGCACCTCAGCCCAGTTTCGCTGTGGAGACAACCAGTGCATCACTAAGAAACAGCAGTGTGACAATTACTCCGACTGTCTGGATGGATCTGATGAGCTCTCCTGTGGTAACGTCAACAAATACTTTATCCCATAGACGTTTTTATTTTTAGTCACCCGCCGGTAAAAGGTTTTGCCCTCTTACATATTTCTTCTGTTTCTGATTTTATTGTCAAATTTGTTTCATCATCAACCAAAGGTAACCTGAGTAAAAACAATTATTATTAAATTAGTCACATTTATCAAGGGACAAAGCTATCCACACGAATGATAAAGATGTTTATTAGCAGGTTGATTTGGATAATAGAGAAATGATCATTTAAAAACAACATTTTTGTATTTACACAGGATTAATATTAACACTTATTTTAGGATCAAAAACCTAGAAATGTGACAAAAAAATAAAATCAGTTTCCCAGAGGGGAAGAGAAACTATACAGTAGAAGTCCAGTTGCTTCATTTTTAAAACCTTTAAGACTTGCCATGTTCTGCATGACTGAGAATCTGCATCAAAATGTATTTTTAATTCTCTTCATGAAAAGTTCTCTTGTTTTTGTGTAGACTACATCTCCACTTCTTCAAGCTTCGTCCCCAGCTATGAACCCACCAACCCCATCGGTCCAGTCATTGCCATCATCCTCCTGGTGTTTGTCATGGGTGGAGCTTGTTTCGTCTGCCAGCGTGTGGTGTGTCGACGTTATAAAGGCCCGAATGGGACCTTTCCTCACGAATACATAAGTGGAACGCCTCATGTGCCCCTGAACTTTATCACCCCGAGCAGCTCTCAGCATGGTACCTACCAAGGTTGGATCAGCACTCTGAAGGCCTACGTCTAGAAGAATATGTTGTTGTTCTAATGGTGTGTAAATGTGTGCAGGAATCTCCTGTGGAAAGTCCATCATGAGTTCAGTTAGCTTGATGGGCAGCAGCGGCAGTGGAGCTCCTCTTTATGACAGGAACCATGTGACTGGAGCTTCATCCAGCAGCTCTTCATCTACCAAAGGAGCGTTTTACCCTCAGGTAGAGAGAGAGAGAGAGAGACTGACACCATGTTTGTTCTTTGAATCCCAGTCAGATAATGGACTTTTCTGTTTGTAGATCCTGAATCCTCCTCCATCACCAGCTACAGATCGCTCTCTTTACAACGTAGAGATCTTCTATTCCTCCAACAGTCCATCCACCACAAGATCATACAGGTCCATGCTGTTTAAATCCTTCTTGTGATGACTGTACTTACCCCGATTAGTTGTAACATTAGACATTATCTGATAAACATTTACTTCCACTACAAAACAAAGGCTCTAAAAATACTGTAGGCTGTTTAGTTTTTATACATTTAAAAATATATATTTTTACACAGACTGCACCATATTACTAACGCCACAAAGCTTACCTTGTAAATTCTGACGTTTACTAAGTGCTACCAGGCTGCGAGCCCTGTCCATCCTGAAGGTTGATCCTGGACAATAATCAACCATTTAAATGAAACCATAGAGTCTTAACAGACAGGGGAATATAGAAAGACAGAGCTGCTTCATGCAAGGAGAACCTCAGCTTAGCCTGTTAGCTTTCACGTTAGCGCCCAAGCTAATACATGCATATATGATGATTATATTTCCATAAATACTGTAGGTATTAGCTCGGAGCTAATGCTATATTGCCATTCTATGCAAGATTACCCGTCATGGTGGATGGAGCCTTGCACCTGTGGATAACTTAGTGAATGTCATCATTTACCCATCATGCTTTGCAGCATAAATAATGAGTGACAATTATTTTTGAATTTATAAAACCCAAACGGCCTACAGTATTTTTTAGTTTTGTTTTACAGTTGTAAATCTTTATCAAATGTCTAATATCAGAACTATTTAAGGTTGTGTTTAAAGGTGAAACAATAATTTGTTCTGCTAGTATCTGGGAGACAAACCCAGACTAACTGATTGAGCATCACTTGATTTCAAAGATGAAGGCCTGAATCCTCAAACATCCATTTTTTACCCATTAGACCCTACCACCCAGTTCGTGGCGCGGCCCCGCCCACCACCCCCTGCAGCACAGACGTGTGCGACAGCGACTACACCCCCCACCACCCTCCGGCCGGGCTGCTGTCCTCCACGAGTCGCTGGAAGGCTTCAGGCCAAGCTGGCCACGGCAAACCCAACAAATACTACATGGACCTGAACTCAGACTCTGACCCGTACCCTCCCCCTCCCACCCCCCGCTCTCAGTACATGTCAGCTGAAGAAAGCTGCCCCCCGTCCCCCTCTACTGAACGATCCTATTTCCACCTGTGCCCCCCTCCTCCCTCGCCCTGCACCGACTCCTCATGACCTTCTGTCCACTCCGTCAGGTAGAAAGGGATGAAGTTGAACTTGCTGGCTTGGTCCCGCCCCCCCTTTGTCAGGGGGAAAACTTTGAGCTGCCTCTTTTGTGCCACTTTATGCAGGCGGGTCTGGATTAAGTGCCTCGTTACATGTCACCCGTCCTAAATCCAGTCTTCCCTGAGATGTGTGCGCGAGGATGTACTGCGCTGAACTAACTGTAACCTGTGTGAGGCTGGAGCTCCCTCTGCCTCACAGCTCAGGAAGGAGATGATAAACAGGTTCAGCCAGCAGCTCCTTTTACTTTCATTCCATCAAGAGAGGAAGACTTCTTCTCCACCTGATCGTCATTTCAGAACTGGATTTTTACATCCTGAGGGCTGAACTCACCAGCAGGATGTTGGTGCTGTGAGGCTAAAGCCATGGGCCGCCCCCCGCCCCCCCAGCTTCACAGTGTTGTAGACAACCAGCAGAGGGCTGGATGCTTAGTGAATATACAAACTTCATGGCTGAATGCGTGAGGACTGAGTGGACTGCTAGGATAAGGTCTAAAAAACCTGAACTGTAAAGCACATTTAGTCTCTTCATGTTGGCTCAAACTGCTTTAGGGACTAGTTAACCACACTGAAGTGGCTGTCTGGTAATCAAAGGTAATACAGGTTATAAATTAATACTTTACCTGCAGTGGTGGGCACAGTTCTGCTTATCTGCTATTAGCAGAACAAATAATTTGATGAATCATTTGCTTTAATTTCATAAACTAGTAACAGACTTGAGTCAAGCTAAATTAATAGGGTTCAACCATACAGAAAACTCATGATTCGGTTCAGTTTGATACTTTAGTCTCACAGTTCCATATATTTTTGATACAAAAAAGAGAACTTTCCATGCTTTCTTAAATTTAAATTTATTGAAATTAATTATCAATATTTGTTTAACCTCAAAAGTACAGTGTTTTAAATGAAATGTTGCTGAAACAGCAGGTTTCTCAGTGGATCTGTGCTCCACAGTGCAGCCTAGGTGGAGCAGTCGAACACAGATTCACTGATCCTTCAACACAGAGCTTCTTCTGAAGACAAGTTGATAAAATAAATGTTAAAAATCAGTTTTGTTTGATACATAGTGTGTATTGAACAGTTTGATACAGATACATGTATGTTGCTCCCCTATAAATTAATATCCACTAAAAATGTTATGTGTGTCATCAAATCTTTAAAATATGCAACAATATTGCAGAGACATGACACAGTGACATCTTTCTGGAGCTGAGAACATGCATATCAATCATCACTTTCCTCTTAAATACAGAGCAGATACTTCTGACTCATGGTTCAGTTTACAGGCAATAAAAAAAAGAAAAGAAAAGCTTGTTCATGTTGACACATGATGGTAAGTGGACTAGTTCAATTGGAGCATTTTTAGCTTTAGCTTCTGACAATTTTTTGTCAGTTTAGCTTTTTATCGTTTGCAGAACTAAGAGATTTGTGTAGCGGTTCAGATATTAGTTAAGCTAATATTTTAGTTAGCTGTGTCCACCACTGCTCACCTGTTTAAAATGACTCTCAGTTTGAAGAAATAGAGTTTAATTTTGACATGAAGTCCAAGCAGGCCTAATTCATTCATTCATTTGATTTATTATGTAAATGGCACTGCATATAATATATAATAACTAGGGATGTCCTGATCCAATCTGATTTGTTTTTAATGATTAGTCTTTCTGATACCGATCTGATAGCTTTATTTCATTCTAAGTACAAGGCTGGTAGTATTAAAGTGAGCCCTGCTGTTCCCTCCATGAGAAACATCTGGTTTGCAGATTTTACAAGATGCAGTTTCAGCATTTTTGTTTTCCATTGAAGTGTGTTCCCACACTGTGGACATGGTTGTATACTTGTGTGTCTTGACTTCTTAACAGCAGTTGTAAAGCATGATGATGCTGAAAACTGGATCGGCCCGATCACATGACTAAATCTGATACTACCAGATTTTCAAACCATGGCCACAGATACTGAGTATCTGATCAGGACATCCCTAACAATAACATTAACATAAATGGACAACACAATAAAGCATAAAGCTTATTTCCATTGTGGTCCAACAACACTAACATAGATTGCTGTTCATGTGGTATATTGTCATGCTAGCATAAATAGCATGTAGCATTTCTGGGGCATCTCGAGGGTCATCTCCTTGCATTAAATGCATAAAACTTCAGCCAAAATAACCATGTTTTAACTTGGATTGCTTGTTTGCTCGATTCTATCAGGGTTAATCTTTGTTTCTCCAAACTGAGGACATTTAAACTTTATGTACAGCAGATAAGATATTATAACTTTAAAACAGAAACGCACTTAAAACCGTCATCTCTTTCCACGACCATCAGCATGTCTTGGTTCAGAGCCAACCTTCAAAGCCAGTGTAAACCTGTAAAGCTATTGTACATATGTGTAATGAAGTCTGTGTGAACTTTTCTCATCATCAATCTGAACCTCTTTCATCACTTCTTGTTTAACCTCATCATCCCGTTTACCAAAAGTATGTTTGCTGCTATCGTGTACATAATATATAAGATACATGCAAGTACAAAGAAAGGCCAAATTATTGTTCTCATTCTGACAGTAGGTCATGAAGCTATCTCAGTTTATTCCTATAGCCACTTGTGTTATTTGTATTATGTTTTGTGTTCGATCCTGGTGTAGTTTTCTGTTCGGTTTGAAGGAGTCCTGGAGGTCAGGTTTTAGTTTGATGCAGGTGGACCTTCCCTTATTCCTCACCTCTCTTGTGTTCTTCATATATTTATAGCCCGGACAATAATCTCATCAACCAGCTGGAAGTAAATTGTCTTTTTAATCCAACAAGCACCTGTAGCATTCTGAGGTCTGGAGTTTAGTTGCTCACCTGTGGATCCTGCAAACACTACAAAACCAAAAGACATGTGGAGGCTTTCTGTTTGGGCTTCTCAGTTGAGGGTCCCCAAAACCTCTACTTTATCACTCTTTTGATATCTATATCTAAATATTAGGTGTGTAAGTGTCTGTGTATTCATACTGAACCATCACAGCACAGCTGGTAAGAAGGGGTACACACATGTCAGATATGTATGTTTTATTTAACAGCAAAAAGGAAAATGAAGAAAAAACACTCAGAAGCCTATGAGACGTTCAGGTACAGCAAGCTGTTATTACAGAATATAAAAGCACTCTGACAGGCCATTTGGTAACTCTGATGTGAAACTTCAGCTTCTTAAAGTTCAGAGACAGTTTGATTTTTAATTTCACAACATCAGGTGTTTTTCATATTTTTATTCCTTTTTTTTTTGTTTGTTTCAAGTGAAGTTGATGGAATTAATCAAACTGTGTTGAACAGAAGGTTTACAGTTCAGACTGAATAACAGGAACATTATTCTGACTTTTATTACATCAAATTTAAAACAAAGTTGGGACTTTTTGTCAAATAGAAGTAAAAATAGAATGTAATGATTTGCAAATCTCAAAATAATATTTTATTTAAAGTAGAACATAGTAAACATTTCTTTGGATTGTTTTGTTTTGTGGTGCATCAAATGTTTTTAACTGTAAGAGGTTTGGACTGCAGGCAGGTAGAACTCATATTGTAATGATGATGAAGGTTTAGTCAACAAAACCTCACGTTTCATGTTGTTTTGCTTAAATTTGTCTGACTTTTTCAAACAGATCATATGGATGAGAGAATGTACTCTGTCCATTCCACAGGCATTAAGGCACTCCAGTTGTAATAAATGCTGATGTTTAACATCAGCTGAACATGAAACGTCACATTTTTCATCTCGTTGCTACAGCTGAGCACTGCTAACAAACAATAACTGAGCTCTACCTGGTATTTCCTGTATGGAAACAGTTTTAACATGTATTCTTATGAAAAATACTACGTGTACAACTAAATGTGAAAGAAATGATACAGAAATACTATTAGACGGAAAAATAAGAGTTTTACTCACTGAGTTTTGGTGAATTCAGCACTGTACCATTTTCTGACAGGGTATTCCCACTGGAGGGTCCTTCCAGTTTAAATTCACAACTTGTAAGTGGGAAATTCCCATTTCCCAGTACAACTGGGCTGCAGCAAAAGCACATAAAATATCATTAGGGCCACATTTGACACATGCTCTAAAATGTTATTTTTTAATAATGTAATTTGGGCCAAAATGCTGTTTTTAATCTGTATCATTTAATTTTTAATCCATTTGTTGCTCCTCTCCAACCTTTTTGGGATTTTACCACCTTTAAATTAAAAATGTCCTTAGTTTTCATAGTTGAACCATTTGAAATGTTTACTTTGTTCCATTGTGAATAAAATAAGGGTTTTTGAGATTTGCAAATAATTCTGTATTTCTCTTTAAGTCCCAACATTTTCTGAATTAGAGTTTATTATAATTCTGCAGTGAAGACATCTGTTGACAGTTTTACTTACATTTCCTGCTCCACACTATCAGAGATGCTGTGTTTTTTCTGGTATTTTCTCCTTATCCTGCTGTGCTGGAGCTGTACTGAATCATGACTGGAACACCTACTGTTTATATATAAACATATAAATTACTGTGTTTTTAATGAACTTACATATGAAGTACAAGAATAAAATGGGGACCAGAATCATCATTTCCAAATCTAGTTTTTGTTTCTGATATCTAGTTTAGAGAAGCCCCACACTGACAGTCCTCATGGGTTCTTCAGGTTTCTTCTTGGTACCGGTTCACCTGAGAGACGACTTTAGCAGCTCTTTAAAGACAAACATCAGGAACATGTGAGATTGTCTCATCATCCTCTAATCAATCCTAATAACTGTGAGTGATGAGGATTATCTGTAAACTCTGACAGCTGAAGCAGCGTCTGACTGTCCAACATGTCTATAGAACCAGCAAAACACTAAGATGTAAAGGGCTGTAAACCACTATCTCAGTAAAACTCTCAACTTTGTGTCTCAGCTCAGAATGCTCTGTGTAAGTTCCACATCACTTTTGTATCAAAGCATTTTTATATAATAAAGGTTTATTTTAGGAAAGGTTTGTTGATCATTTATTCTTTAACTTCTCAGAATACTGAAGACAATGACACACACATGTATACAGATACATATAAATGTGTGTTTTTATATGTATAAATATGAATATACACACAGTATTTATGTATGTAAATATATGTGTATATATAGGTACAGTCATGCCCACAAGTATTGGCACCCCTGAATCTTTCCAGCCAATGAAGTTTTTCCCCAAGAAAACTATTAAAATGATGTGTTTTGTTTTTTGTACAACATATTTATTTCCTTTATGTGTTGTAAGAGGACAAAAAAATGTCTCCAAAAATGGGTTGTTTTTTGTATTATTCCTATAACGAAACATGTAAAACTAATATTTTTTTGTAGGGTTTTAAATCTACTCCTAAAAGTAAATTTGTTATATTTATTTGAACAACTTAAGAAAAGAGTATATTTAACCAGTTACTGCCCACTTGTGTCTGTAGATGATGAGAGATTTAATCTCTGTACAGTTTTCTGCTGGAGAACAAAACTCTAAAATGTTTTTAGAGTTTTTCTCAGGCTGTTGAACCTCTGCCCATCTTTACTTCTGACAGATTCTGTTTTAAAAAGCTTTTTTTTTTGTTTGCACCTCCTCCTCTGACTGACCTGCTTATATGTTGCTCCTCCAGCTGTTTATTTTTAACACATTTACAGCTGTTTGTAGTTCCTGCTTCAACAACTTCTTGGTCAGGTGTCATTAAGCTCCTTGGTTTTTTTAAACAGTCCAATCTCTTAAAAGAAGTATTTGAATTTACTGTAGTCTATTGTGAGTAAAATATCTGACTAGACTTTGAAGGTTTTCCAGGGAACTGGGAGAACCCAAAGCAGACCCAGACTTTTATAGAGGGGTTATATAACCTGTATGACCTGGAGCATGTGTAGGTTTCTCTTTACTGGACGTGCTGCTCCTGCAACACAACCAAGAAATTAATTAATTATATTAGAATTGGGTTAAAATGATGGCAAATTGGGTTGTAATTAGGACCTTTTTTTGGATGCAAACAAAGATTGTGTATTTTAAATGGAAAAAAAAAGCACTCTGAAGTTAAAAGATCTTTATTTTATTTGGCAAAAAGGTTAAAAAGTTTGAGGAATGAGCTGGAACCTCTTCATCGTGGTCTTCCTCCTATTTTCTTAACAAATAAATACTTACTTTGATGACTTTGGATCACCATGCTCAGCCTGGGTTGGACCACATGTCCTCGTTCCTTCAGGTGAACGCAGGAAGAAAGACGCTGAATATGACCAAGTCAAATAAAAACAAAATGCAGATTTAATGGCATTTCATGTATCTTAACACTTTTTCAAATACATGCCTTTTACAAAACAACATAGGTACAGCTTAAAAAAAAGCATCTGAGATGGCTGGAATCAGATGTTCCACAGCTCCTGCAGCAGTGCTGTTTCCTCCAGACACAGGAGTGATGTTTGAGTCACTGAGGAGGAGTTCAGCCTTCCTACAACAGACTTCATGTAGAGTTCAGACATCCATAACAAGGACCACACCAGGATCATCAGAGCCATGTTTAGACAGAATATTAAGGATTCTTGATATTTTCTAAAAACTACACTTAGGTTTTCATATTTTCTTTCTTAAAAGAAAAAAAGATCTATTTCATTTGATTTATATAGTGGGATTTGTTTATTTTTCTGCTTATCTCATTGAACATGTAACTTAAATATTTACAGTGATTACTTTACAGCCATTGGCCCCACCCACTTAGATATGATGTTTCTTTAATGAACTGTCAGAGAGGAGAGAGGAGAGAACAGTCCCTGTGATGAAGGATGGTCCTGATCCCAGACAGGGTCTAAAACTGCCTGGACCCCCGGACCACCAGGACCCTGGCTGTCTCAGACCTTCATGCTACGAGTCAGGAGGATAGTTGGAAAGCATCAGCATGTGGAGCCATGCAGGTGGTCCAGCTGGTTCCTCTCCTCTGTCCTGTGGAGGTGCAGACTCTGTCCTGTTAGTTTGTGTTTCTGTTTGAGTCCTGCCCACCCTCTCCCCCCTCACAGCTGCCTACATGAGCAGCAGCTGCCCCAGCACCATTCTGAACTGCTGCGTGCTCCCTGCCAGCTCCCTGACCCGCTCCGTCATCTCCCTGGCGGCTCCGGGGGAGGGGTACTGCAGCGCTGCGGTCTTGGTGCTGATCACGATGTCTTTGAGTTTCTCACACAGGGTGTTGCTGCTCTGAGCCACCCGGGCCCTGACCTCGGGACACTTGGCCTGTCTCGACAGCGTGTCGCCGATGAACACCAGCTTGTGTGCGCTGAGGATGACGAACTTACTGTGGGCCACAAAGATCTTGGGCGGCTGGTTGGAGTTGACGGCGGTGAAGAAGGCATCGATGGCGTTGGTGACGGTGGTGATGTTCTGCTCACACTGCTCCTGGTAGAAGAGGAGCAGCTGGCGGTCCCCGTGGCACAGCTTGGAGGACAGCGGGTCTTCGGCGCTGTTCTTAGACGACTGCTTGGCCATTGGATGGTGAGGAGAGGAGGCCCAGCCCGTCAGGTCATTGTTGATTGGCCGGCTGACTTCCTGCTCAAGCCATTCAAACTGTTTAATCTGAAAAACAAACAGAAAAACAGGATTATTTAACAATATTTTACTATTAAATAAAGGTTTATTCATTAAGCAAAGAACAATGATATCATGTTAGAACTGATTGTAAAAGTCCTCTCAGATTTTAGTCCAATACTAAAGATGTCAAAACTGAAGCCTTTTTTACAAACTATAATCAAATATGTGGCTGATATAAAGAAAATGTAGCCTTTTGAAACTTTGCAGCCTTTCACCTTCTCTGGATGGCATTAATCTGGCCTCCAGTTCTAATGTAAAGAACCTTGGTGTTAT
>JARVGW010000002.1:495265-505640 GCA_031762495.1 Anablepsoides rubrolineatus | reverse complement strand
CATATCCAGCAGTCACAGTGCGAGGGGCAGGGTACACCCTGGACAGGTCGCAAGTCCATCACAGGGCCACACATAGACAGACAACCATTCACTCTCTCACTCACACCTAGGGACAATTTAGAGTTGTCAATTAACCTAACAGTCATGTTTTTGGTCTGTGGGAGGAAGCCAGAGTACCTGGAGAGAACCCACGCATGCACAGAGAGAACATGCAAACTCTACCCAGAAAGGTCCCCGGTCCGGGATTTGAACTGACAACCTTCTTGCTTAGATCAGCTCTACCAACTGAAATTTGCGACATTTAAACTAAATATTTGCTAAAAATAGTGAAGTCTTAATTTACAAGAAAAAATGTGTAAATTTATGAGAAAATAAAACAAACGTTTTCAGGAATGGCTAAAGGGTGATTCCACCTGTTTTCACCACCTTAAGCATCTTTAATCTGCTCTAGTTTAAAAACTAAAATGCGTAGAAACTTCAAACCTGGCCTAGATTATTCTACACTGATTGTAGAATATTTAAAATCAAGTGTGTGATTTGTGAAACATATATTTGATATGTAAAGTTTCAGTATATGGTGATTTCAGCACTTTTTATGCATTTTATGAAACATTTTAACCCTTTTATTTTATTTTTTTGCATTTAGCACCCTTCTGTCTGCGTCCTCGTTTGTGCTTTAATACATTTGTTGGTTAAACATGACAACTGCTTGCAGAATAATGCTGCAAAAAGACTTGCTAGTCAGGAACACTTTCCCAAGGATAATTTGTCTTAAAATATATTTTTCTAATCTTTTTCTAAGTCTGTTGCCACATTTATGGAAGTTTTGAGTTAAATTAATTTAAATAAACAAAATTAAATTAAAAATAAACAAGAGGATGACATGCAGTGTAAAAAAAAAAAGCTATTTGTGGGGATTTTCCAATTTTCTTTATTTCAAGCAAAAAACAAACAAATTAATTTTAATTTTGCTTTACTTATTTATAGAGGGGCCTTTTTTCCAGTGCGTTTTCATTTTATTATTATTGTGAGTTCTGTTTTCAGTACTATATTTTGTCAACCCACTCCAGTATTTCTTGGTGTTTTTGTGCACTAAACAGAAAGTCACTAAAGTTTGTGTTTGTTCTTCACCTGCTGACCTGCTGCTTGCAAACCACCTTTAGAGTTTTAAAACTGTCTTTAATTCTACCTTCTTCATTGTTTCTAACATGACTCAAAGTTAAAACTATCTTTAAGGGCACATTCATTTCATCATATTATTACATATTTGCATTAATTATGTCTTCTTACTTTGAAATAATTACACATATATTGAACCACAAATTGGCTGAAAATGTGTAAGAATTTCCTGGATGTTGCAGTTCTGTTAAGAAATGTTCATCCAAGCATAGGGATAAATTTTTAGTTTGCACTTTAAAGGTAAAGGTGCACTTTTGAAGCCTCTCCACAAAGAGGCACTGTTGTACTGTAAAACCAAGGAGTCTATATAGAACAATAGTAATCTTATTCAAGTCTATGTGTAAAACCATGAATTTATAGCATTAATAGTTAATAGTTATATTGTTATATTAATAGTAATATAGTTGACCCACATCACTTATCTACAAGGTCACGTGTCAAACTCAAGGCTCACGGGCCAAATGTGGCCTGCAGGCAACTCCCATTAGGCCCGGCAAGGGCACTAAGTGACAACATTCAGCACACAGTAAATATTGTGACTACGAATTTTTCAGTGCGTTAGTGCTTTAAAATTAGGGAACCTAAATATTTGAGTTAGTGCTTTAGGGTTAGTGCAACTAATATTTAGATTACTGCTACCCTGCTACCCACCACTGTGTATTTATATATATATATATATATATATATATATATATTATTTTATTTTATTTTATTGTATTTTATTTTATTTTATAACATTTTAACGTTTCTTTTTTATTTATTTTTTTTGAGCAGGAATCCCTCAGGCCAGATAAGTGGTTATTATAGAGACTGATTTATGAGCACTTTCAAGCCCACTCCCTAAATTCTGTTCCCATCTGGATCATAAATATTTTTCCTTTAAACAAAATAGTTTTACCTAAAGAATCTTTTGTCAATACATAGTATCACTTCAAGAAAAAAAAGTTTTTGAATAATACCTTCAAAATTGCTGTCCAAAATTCAAACAAACATCTATTTTTCTCTATGAAACCCAAAAAGTGTGACTTCTTTTTGTAATAATCTAAGCTGAAATGTTAACATATTAATGAAACAAATAAAAAAAACTAAGAGAGACCAAAGAAACAGTTAAACTTGAATACAATAAAAGTCAAAGAAAAATACCAGTTGAGTCATTTCCAGTTCAACTTAAAGTGTGAAGGCTGTTTCTGCAGAACTGAGGCACAGAGCTGCTAGTTTACTCCAAAACCTCCATATTGGCAAAATCAGAAACGGTGACAGAATAATGGCTGGGTCGTAATGAAGATGCTTCAGCGTTTATGCAACAGAAAATAAAATGTGAACATTTTAAAGCTTTCTCATTTTGTCCAATGCATGGTGTAAAGTTAGATAAATGCTTTTCCTCAGGGTCTCAAATTTCCTGCAGAGTATGGACAAAAGACTGAGTGTATTAAGAAATTTTATTAGATGTTCTTTTTCAAATTAGTGCTTTTGCAAAACTCTCGCTGGCACCCACAACCCCTCATTTACTGAGTTTAAGCAAAAGAGCCAGATTTCTTTTAAACATCTTATTTGGCTGAACAGCATCTCTGCAGCAGATTCTGAAATCAGCCTGAAATCTGTGACTCTTCAGCTGGTGTGAAGCAAACTTCACGTCATTCTTCACATTATTACTGATGGGAAAAAAAGTGTATAATTAGAATGAAGATGTGCCCTGAGCTGAGTAATCATGTGCCTGCTTCTCGTGTAAATCAATCTGAGCACAGTTAATGTGCTCCAGTCCCATGAGCATTGCTCAATAGTTTTATTTGTTTTCCAGTCACCATGGAAATATTATGCCAGGGTAGAAAAAAAACCCACTTTGTAAAGTATGAGCAACGCTCCAGGAATGAGAGCTTTCTGAGACAAACGTAGGCACAAATACTGAGTTTAGAGGGTTCCTTCTGCTGGAAATTAGGTTTTATTTGCTCCAGATTTGTTCTTCTGGGCTTTTTTAAAACAAAACCTTTCTGGTAGCTGTGACGCACATGAGTCACCAACATAAATCGTGACAAAATTAGATTTGCTATGACTCAACATCACAAGAAAAATAGAACAAAACCTCCACTGTTGAGTTTTTTTCTTCATCTGTGGGAATAAAAGTCATCTTAATGCAAATAAATAAACCAGTAAACAACAGATTATATTAAATTTTAATGTGCACAGCATGATATTGTACAGTAAAAGCAAGCAAGAAAGAAACAATTCTTACAAAAAAAATCACCTTCAGAGCTTATAACTCTTTTTTTTTAAGAACCAGGTGCTGATATAACGAGTGAAAACAGCAGGTAACTGAAGGTGACAGACAGCCGAAGCAAGCTTAGTGTCTCAGTAAAATCTATGAGCCTGAGAGCTCAGGTCGATGTTTCTCTCACATCCACAGACAAAATACTGAGAAGACAAAAAACAAAAAAATGTCCAGGTAACAAATACAAAATCACATATTTCAGCTCACATTATCTTAGTTCCGATGCATTAACCTGTGGAAGTACCACAGTGTGTACAGAGCCCCACAGAGCAAGGGCCTCTCCAGGGAGTGGTCCGGGGGGGGGGGGGGGGGGTCCTAATCTTAGGCTGACACCCCAAAACTAAGAGCCATAACAGAATTTCACTTTAACTGTGCTGGTGTTACAGAGGTTGGCATGATGCAGGAGTTAGAGAATCATCTTCAGGTTTAGGCCTACTTTTAGGAGTTTCACTAGATTCTTGTCCAGTGGTGCCCCTCTGCCCCCCACCCTCGGTGGCATTTCTGCCACACAGGCTGGTTATTGCACAGTGTAAGGTCAAACTGAAGTCAACCACCTCTGCAAAAGGCAACAAAATAGATGTTAGTGTTTTTTTTATCAGCTGACGATTCTTTCCCAAAGATTAATGCATTGGAACAAGGCCATTGTTTTCTGTAGGAACACTCAGGCCGGTTCATAGTGTTGTCAATGTGGAGCTATGATGGCATAAAAAAATAAAACACGTTTTTCAGTCACACATTTCTGTAGATGTGAAAGCAAGTGGGGGGAAAAAAGTCTGCAGTGAAGAGGCGAGTTTAATGCAGGTGCAGAGGACAGCTGAAGTGAGGACATGGCTTTCTGCACCGTATGGTGGTGCGATGGAGGTTGGTGATGGGTACAGGTGAGCGGGGGTTTGAAGAAGGCAGGTTCAGTGTGTCAGACTGTGGGGGAGCAGGAGGAGGCAGTGGGCCGGTCGTGTGGGGGTGGGGCAGCAGGAGGGGGTGGGTGCTGCAGCTCGGAGTGTGGCGGTTGGTCGCTGAGTCAAACAGAAAATGGCAGCGCTGCCCCGACAACCCTCCCAGCATCAGTACCCCCCACCCTGCCTCAAAACACAAACAGAGATGATGGCCAAACCCCCTTACCCCCCCCCCCCGCACACACACACACACCACCACCCCCGCCCCTCTCAAATGAAACTACACAAATCTGTAAAAATAATAGGAAGTTTGGCTTCTTGCTTTGAGGACAGCGAGGCTTAGAAAAAAAAACGGTGAAAAACAAAACTACTAAAACCCAAAAAAGAATAACGACTTTGATTTTTCTGTGCCCACCCGTTTGGTTATAACATCAGTGGAGGGAAAACGTGAGAAATGCGGAATCATCCCTCAGCCTTTCGTTTTCCAGAGGTCTGTTCCCTCCTCCGGTGATGATCCAGCCCACCCTTTTTTACCCCTCCTGAATTTCCTCGAATCCTCCTCTTGCTCCGCTTTCGTGAGCACTACACCTCCTTGGACACGCGGATTCGGATGCTGCTGAGGCACTTGCCCATGGCCTCGAACAGCGGGTCGAAGAAGGTATGCACGCAGATGGAGAAGACGCGGCTGATGCAGTGGGTCTCGATCATGTAGCTCTTGATGCACGGCACCACGGCCCAGATGTGCACGAAGGACAAGATGGCGAAGAAGATTCCCCAGACCAGGGCCAACGGGATGCCGACCAGCGCCGTCAGCAGACGGTAGCACCAGTACTTGGTGACGGTGAAGGTGGTGAAGCTGGCTTTCCATATACCGTCGAAGCTGTAGGTCCCTGCGGGCTCTGCAATGATATCCTCAAACTCCACCTGAAACACGGGAAAGAAAACGACTTATCAGTGATACTCATGACTAGCGGTGTAAGAAAATATTGAGCCATCACATTATGGCAGGCATTTGCCTGTTGCCTTGTGCCGAAGGGGGTCCCCGATGGACGACACTGAAGTGTCCAAATGCAACGACCAAATGAAAATGAGTCCCAGGACAGAAACAGACTGTGGCAGCCTCATTTGATCTGTTTACTGAACTTTAGGACAGGATATAGGCTGTTAGTATGCTGGGTGACTAAATTTTCTCTAGTAAATTAATATGAATATAAAGCTGTCACAAATATATTATCAAACTATTTAATGGCACATTTGGTTTAACCATTGAAAACATAGATGAAATAGGAAATATGAAACATATAAAATCCATAATAAAGATTTTTAAATTACAAATTTACAATTTTTTAAGAAAAAAATAGCACCATATCGTTTACAGTATCGCAATTTATCACGATTGTATCGTGATATCAACAAATTCTTGCCTATACACAGCCTTACTCATGAACAAAGGAAGGTGTTTGAAGAATGTATTTTTTTTTTCAAAACACAGTTTTGAGACAAGTCAAAACTTAATTCAGTCATTTAGTTTACAGCAGTGACTCAACTTTGAGTCATGAACCCTCAGTATAATTAGATTGTCTTGTTTGAGGAATGAACTACAGACAAACCACTAACATCCCTGTCTGTTTGTTTTTTTTTGCAATTTTTATCACATACTCACAATTGAATCAATTCTAAGTAGGAAAATGAATGCAAATGATCACTATTTAGATGAAGAAGTAGAGTTCATGTATCTGGGAGCCATGTTGGATGGAACTGGTGATGGATCAACAAATCAGAGTCTTGTCTGCAGTAATGAGGCCAGAATGAGCTTTAGAAATAAGGTGGGCGGGGATCTGAGTAGCGCTGCTGTCCCTCCATACTGAAAGGAGCCAGCAGAGGTGTTTGATCAGGAGGATACTCTGATCAGGTATCTCACTCTAGATCAGTGGTTCTCAACCCAGCTGATTTAAATCAATGAGTGATTGACAGGCTTCTGCAGAACTTAAAGACTTACTGCAGAGCAGGAAAACAACTAAAACATGCAGGGCAGGAGTCCTTGAGGACCAGGGTTGAGAACCACTGCTCTAGATCATGCTCTCTCTGGTAGATGAATGCTCTGCGAGCCCCAGGAAGGAGAGAGTGTTGCTGAGAAAAAGCAGGTCTGGGTTTCTCCCCTGGACCTGGTGGCAAAAAATGAATGAGTGAAAAAATAAATAATAAAATCTCCTATTTATTTCTTCAAATGCAAATAAAAAGCAACGTTTTTTGAAGGAACATATATTACCTTACATGCTAGGGTCTAAAACAAATACCTTCTATGTTTGGTCAGTGTGCAGACTACGTGTTGGGAACAACTTTCTGCTTAACACCAAATTTATTTTGATTTCATTAATATTCTAAAGTGAAATAGAGATAAAAAAATATAGTTTTTCTGTTTCAGTTTAAGAACTGTTAGAACTGGTTGTTTCACTGAAGAGTGTAAAACATGAGTGAAAGAAGCAGTGGACTCGACTCGTCCTCCTCCTCTGACAGAAATGTGTTTCTCAACACTCCTGATATGGCACAAATAAAACCATTGCACAAACTCGACAGTCTCGGCTCATTATGTTCACATAAATCAGCTGTTTCGCTCCTTGTTAATGTGCCAGTTCTGCTGACTCGTAGGGTGGGATTCCTCACAAGATTTATTTCCCCGTGCAGAGGCTGGTACGCAGTCCAACATCTGCCCGGCCCACAACACGCATTTCTTCACACGTGTGCTATCTCTGGAATCTGCTGCAAATCAGCTTGAGGGTTTATGTCTGGAAACGAAAAAAAGAAAAAAAAATGTAGCGCCAGTGTGCTTCTTCTGTCTCCACCTCTACCTCTCCTCTTCACGGGCAGCTGAACGCAGACTCAGTGTTTATTTTGTTCCTTGGAGACCGGATCGTGTCAAACAGAACCACTGGGCTGCTGGGGACTAATGGCTGTGGTATCAGTAAGTCATCCAGATAATAGCCAGTGTCCTGCTGAGGAACAGAAGAGTAAAGTGCCTCATTCTTAATTAATTCTTCATCTGAAAGATGTGACGCTCTGACACCCCCACTCCTCCCTCCTGCTGATATCTCCCACTATTTTTAAATCCCTGAAACCTGTTGGAAGTGAACACTTATCTTCAAAAGTTTCACCTTTCTTCTTCTTTTTGTTCCAAAGAACCAGATTTCTGGTTCACTCTTCTCTGCCCACCCAGTTCTTGTACCAGAGTCTGACCATGAAGTAATAAACTGAAGCAGGTGAACGTCTTCTGAAAGTCCTGATCCTAATGAAAAACCCAACAAAGACCTGAACCAGGAGCTGATCGCTGCATCATCCTTCATCACTGACTGTCTACATTTCAGCTGCTATCTCTTTAGCAGTTAGCTTGTTGGAGCTAAAATACACATTCCTGTCTGTCAACCTGGGAGCTTTGGTGTTTAAATTAGATTAAACTGAACAAAAGCAAACAAAATGTGACTTGAACAGTAAAGAACCTAAAGACTCCATTTAAAATGGAAAAAACCACTAAGTTGTTTCTTATGTGTCGACACGACACTGAGTCATTTGAGAATTTAATAAATCATGGTTAATAAATTAGAAAAAACAAAACAAATGTTCAGAGACTGGACTAAAAATGTGTGGAAGACAGCACTGTCTTAAATGATTTATGAAGACTGCTTTAGAAAAAAATGGCTCTTTCAAAAATGAAACAAACGGTTTTGTTTTTGTTTTGTTTTTTTCATTTGTGAGTTTTAGATCATGCTTCCATCTTTCAGTAACAAAGCAGCATTTTTAGAATTTTCATCCACATGAAAACACATTTAGTTATAGATCCACATGAAACTTGAAATTAACAGTCTTTGTTCCACCAGTGGGCCGCTTCTGCCTTTAAACATTCCTGGATGTTTCTAGACGCTCTGTCAGTGTGCCCCAGGGCAGCTGTGGCTACAGTAGTTTGCCATCATCAGTGTGTGAATGTGTGTGTGCATGGGTGAATGTCTGTAAGTGTACAGCGCTTTGGGGTCTGGAAGGACTTGATAAAGCGCAATATAAGTTCAGTCCATTTACCATTTTACCATTTGCTACTTTAAAAACCAGGGTGTCAGACGACTTCCTCCAGCTCTTACCTTTAACATGACACCCTTACAAAAAAAAATAAAATCAAAAGGCTTTTCAGGATTTTCAGAGGTGAATGTTAGGAGGTTAAGATGAAGGTTAGTTGGTTTAAAGGTAAAGACAATGGTCATGAGTTCAAATCTCCTGTTGCTTCAACCTGCTGCTGAGAGTCAGAAGGTGGCACAAATGTTTTTACTTGTGTGTGATTTTGTTTATCTCAGATTTTAATGAAGCTCTCAGACATTAATCATTGGACGCACGTCTACGACTGATTATGTTTTGGAGTCAAGCCGGTCCAAAACGGCTGACACAGCTTACACTTCACATGCCATTTTTGTTCAAAGATTTAATACTAAACAGATCTGATGAGACAAAAACCTTTTCACACAGCTTTTTGAACGTTGTTACGTTTTATTTTGAACATAATGCAGTGTTGGGACTGAAGGCCATGTTGCTCTGTGAATGGGGACTTGTTGTTTTGGCGCAGCAGCTCCTGCAGCATAGAGCTTCCCTCTCAGAGTGGAGCCACAAAACCAGCCCGTCATCCGTTTCAATTTTTTTTTCCACTGCTACAAATCTGAAAGTGGACCAGCTCTGCGCCAGTTTCCACCACTTTGATTGGGTCTAGAGCAGGGAGGTGCAGGCCGCGCTCTGCTGGACTCTTGTTGTTTCAGAACGTCGACATCGTTAGGAGCTCAATCACATTTAGTTCCTTTCAATCCAACTGTAAAAGAAATCTTTTGTTTACGTGTGTAACGAAAAAAAAAACAGTTTCCAGTTTGCTCAGCAGTGGAGTGCTGAAGAAGCTCTCTCCAGTGTGAAGCAGGGTAGACGGGGTCCGGCGGGAGGTTTGATGTGAAACAACGGGGTCTGGTGGTCAGCGCATGACCCGTTGGCAGGGCAACTGTAATATTGAGTAAATAAGGCCGAGTGCTATTTCCAGAGCTCTATCTTCAGGCTGTCAGCTCTGCTTGACTAGACAAAGAGACGGAGAATTAACCCCTTCTTTTGTCTGTAGAAGGGTCTCAGTGGTCAGAGTGGGAGTAAATATTTGCAGAACTTCACTTAAACTAAAATCTGATGAAAACCTTCACTGGTTTATGAAATATTTTGCTAACACAACGGAAAAATGAACACACAGGCATGTTTCACAGCATTCTTCAGGAATTCCTGCATTTTTATCAAGCCCACAAATTAACACTGTAGCAGGATTTTTTTCAACATTTCGACTGGATGAGTTCCAAACGTCATCACGTGATGCAACAAATCTTTTGCAAATATTTTCATGACACTTCACAGCACTTGGCATTTTGATGAAGACAAATCCAACAGCTTGTAAGGTGTCCCTCACTGCCGTCTGTTCTGAGTGGGACAATACGTTTTGATGTTTCTAATGAGGAAATCTGGGCTCTTTTCCAAACATCATGTGAATCGTTTGTAAAGATGTTTTAACTCAGAGGAGCTGCTGAATTTATTTTAAAAAAAATATTCAGTCATTTTGAAGAAGGCACCTGTGCAATAGCTGTCATTATCTTACCTGCGTTAGATAGCTGCACAACAGATAGTTTAATGCTGCCTTTTTAAAAAGGTAACACTTTACAATAAGGCACACAAACAAATATTGGTGTCATTGGTAACTACTCAGTACTGAGTAGTTACTCTTTTGCCCATAGTAGTTACTGAGTAGTTCCTCAGTAGTTAAGTTTTTGTGTACCTTATTGTAAAGTGTTACCCTGAACATTTTCCTAGCAGCTCATGCAAAGAACTGTTATTGTATTCTTTTTGTTGCCATTTATTTTGGTTGTTTTGTCAGAAATCTTCAACTGGACCTGACCAGAATGTCACTAAAGTGCTGCACCTGACGTTTATGTAAATAACTAAAGCAAAGGTACAGGCAGTGTAAATATTTATGAAGCACCAT
>JARVGW010000002.1:375928-387090 GCA_031762495.1 Anablepsoides rubrolineatus | reverse complement strand
GCATACCACTGTACTCCTGCTGCAACTGAACACAGTCTGTGAAGTGCTGTTGTTTGTGCTAGCAAATAAACAGAGTGAAATAACTGTGTAATAAACTGACAGTCTTATAAAGGTTTTTGATCACAAAATCCAAAAAGGTTTGGTGATCACTGTTGTTTTAAGACTTTAGCCAACTTTTATCTTGGCCTTGCTCAGACTAGTCATTAGCTCATCAGTCCTGTTGGACATAAACTCGTCCTCCAAACTGGAGGAATTCTAACTTTTCTTCCACATAATCTCCTGTCTATAAGTCCACTCACTGCAGGGTATTGAGGTATTACACACAAACATTTAAAAAGCCTTACAGTCACCTTCTGCAAAGCAGACAGCTCTTAATTAGTCCTAATAAAAGTTCAACCCGTATCAGGTCAGCAGTAATAATCATGTAGCTTTTAACAAGTCCCAATCCATTTCTTACTGCCTCTGGTGTCTGATTAGTAAATCATGTCTGACTCTTTCTGTTCCCTCTTCAGATTTATGGAAAGACCATCGACGGACATCAAACCATCATCGTGTGCATCGAGTGCCATCAGTTTCAACCCAAAAACTTCTGGTAGGTTTAAATGGTCAGGTCAAAGCTAATTACTGCTTTTGGGACACATTAGACACGATGAGCTTCACATTTACGGATATCGCATTAGATAAGTCTTTTTAGCCTGTGTAAAAAAAAAAAAATCACAAAACCCTTCAAAAATGTCAAACTAGAGTCACAAATAGTGTTTTTTGTGTACAATATGTTTATAAACCCTCTAAAACTAACACATTACTGGACTATAGAGGGATAGACTTTGGACCTTCAGAACCGTTGCTGAGCTGTTTCTGATCCTGTTAATCTAATTGGATCAGAAGTCCCCCAATCCTCTTTGCTGCCAGATTTTACTCACTTACAGCCTGTTGGATGTAATGATCCCAAAACTTTGAGATGCAACCAGTCAACCAACAACTGCAACCAGTCAACCAACACCTGCTTGCAGTCATTGGTTGTGGTCGTTGGTTGACTGGTTGCAGTTCTTTTTTTGGAGCGTAAATTCTAGCGAGTAGAAACCCCAGACTGGTGTATACCACTCAGCACGATAGGCTATGAAAGGTGTGTGTGAAAACGTCGAGCCACCATGTGACTTTATGTCGAGAGTTAAGCTTTGGGTAGAGCATGCTAGACCCAATGACTGCAACCCCTCCTCCCTGGGGATAATGTTGGTCTAAAATGTCCTGTAACTTTAAGACTAAATGGCTGAAAATTCATCAGTAACAACAATTGTCATGTTCATCATGAACAGACATCCATCTTCTGTTAGATCTGTCTTTTTAACATTACCTTGAACCTTTGAGCAGAACTGAATTAGTTCCTGGTTTCATCATCATAAAGAGGGTGTCTGGTTTGGGAACCTCAGGGTCTCATCTCTGCTGTATGCAGATGATGTAGTTCTGTTGTCGTCTTGAGGCCAAGACCTTCAGCGTTCACTCAGTAATGAGGGTGTTGCAGTCATTCAGTCCTGGTGAATAAAGAGCTGAGTCGAAAGGCAAAGCCCTGGATTTACTGGTCTGTCTTCGTTCTAACCCTCACCTGTGATATGAGGCGTGGATCATGACTGAAAGAACGAGATCCCGGATACAAGCAGCTGGGTGGCCGGGTTCAGCCTTAGAGATAGGGTGAGGAGCTCCGTCATCTGTGGGGTAGCTCGGCGTAGAGCTGCTGCTCCACGTTGAAAGGTTCATCTGATTAGGATGCCTCCTGTTAGAGGTGTTCTGGACACGTCCCACTGGTAGGAGGCCCCAGGGAAGACCCAGGACTCGCTGGAGGGATTATGTATCCTCTCTGGCCTGGGAATGCATTGAGGTTCCCCAGGACGAGCTGGAGATAACCATGTAAACAGTAAATAGAACTAAGGATGGGTACCGATTTCGATACTTTAACTACCGACCAAATTCTGTTGGAACTACAGAATACCTATTCATGTAACATCAAACGATACCACATTTCAGTACCTAAACGCATCATTCCGACCGTATTTGTGTAAGAAGGGTGGGTTTTCCATGCTTGTCCTGAATGCAGCATTGCGCAAGAGCGTACTGACGTCAGCAGCTGCTGGTTCAGTAGAGTTCAGTGTCCCTTGAAAGCGAGGCTCGCAGCTCCTGGAGTGAAACTCACCGAACAGACTGAATTATCTGGTGGATTAATTATCTTGTGAGCACGACGTTCGCTTGCTCAAAGTAAATAAAGGACAGCCACTTTCTATATTTCATCCACTATTAAACAGAGCAGAGGAAAACAACAGAGGCACTTCCCAACATACCAAACGCGTCTGATCTGAAAGATCACAAGCAGCTAACTTGAAGCGTTGGGCGCGTTTTGGATGCTCAAAACATAGCTTGAACAGCTTTTATTTATTTAACTCCATCCTCTTTTGCTTATTTGATTTAAACTTATTTGTCTTTCATGGACCTCATCACACAATTCTTCTAGCGGGGAAATGACATCAGTAAAAATACGTGGAGCTGGATTTTAATTTGTGCAATAAGACAAAACTCTGCATTAGTTGTTTTCAAGAGTTTTCACTTTAAAGAAAGTTGTTAAACAACTCATGTTACAATACAAAGTGTTGGATGTTGTCTTGATATTTGTTCAGTTTTATATATTGAAAACTGAATATGTTAAATTGAAAAAGAAAAGTTCATTATTATAAAAACAACACACAGAAAGTACCGAAAATTGGTACCGGTAAGTACCGGTACCGATTCCCAGGTACCGGATATTGGTACCGAATCGATTCAAATGTCAAAGGTACCCATCCCTAAATAGAACACAGTAGAACCTAACCAGAAACCTGTTGTAGTTCCTCACATCTCTTATAACAAACAAAATTCTGCTTTAGGTCTTTTAGTTCATGTAAACAAACACGTCGAAAATAAGTTTTATTTTCTGTCACAAACCTGTTTATTGGTAGTCCCTCTGTACATATCAAGGTTCAGCTGGTCTAAATTGCAGATATGTTTATATATTAAAATGAAAGACTTGTTCAGTCCAGACTGTAGCAGATGTAACTGCAGTCTCTCGTCTCTGTGTTTTTTGTTCAGGAATGGACGCTGGAGGTCAGAATGGAAGTTTACCGTCTCCCCGTCCACCACTCAAGTGGCAGGAATCATGAAAATCCAGGTATTTAGTTTAAATCTCATAGTCAGTGAGAAGATCAACACGTGGGATTATCTGCTGCATGGGATCATTTGTTTAAAGACTTCATATAAATTTAGTGCAATGTAGAGTAACTTTATGCAGTAAAATTGTTTTCCTAAAGTCCAGTCTCACCACGACTCGCTTCCACTCTACTCAGGTCCACACAGTCCTCATGGTTTTTTATTTAACCTGAATACCACCACAACAAAGTGGGTGGGATTGTTTTAGCACAGCTGCCTGAAACTCCCCTGACATTTTAATGAGATTTCTTTAGTGGCAGACAAAGGTTTCTTGTTGTGATTCTCCCAGCTGATGCAGTTCTATCTGACTGATCAGATGTTTTCTCCATTTTTGCCCATTAAAACATCTTAACAGGCACCGTTGAAGTACAAAATTGTTGAAGGCTGTAATGATTAGTCACTGTTGACGACAATAAAAAGGTCAACATGTTTTAAATAAAGGTCTCTCCCTGTAAAGATCCACATAAATGTCTTTTGTAACTGTAATGCACAACTGGAACACCTGGGAGCAGCATCAGCTCCAGTGTACCATTAGACATTGTACCATAACCCAACAGAATCGCCTCATAAAGATCAGGACACTAAACGTCTAAACATGTTCCTGTGACCAGTTCTGTGAGGTGGGAGAGATGGCAAAGCTGCTACCTCTAGATTATGTTGCTCTGATTACTTGGCGGTTTCCAAATAAAAGTCAAAACTGTGAAAACAGATACTTTTAAAAGAAAAAAAAAAGCCTATCAGTTATTATTGCAAAGACCAACAAGAGCTGTAGGCGTCTGAGTGAAATTACCTATATCTGGGGCTGGAGAAAATATGTAAATACAATAATATACACAATAAAACAAACTGTTTTTTAAATACTGAGGGAACTTTGAACTTCTTAAAATGTGAGTGAAATAAAACTCGTAGTGGGTTATAATAAAGAGCAATAATTATTATTTTAGTTTATTTTATACACTTAGATGATTCAGAGTATTTTTGAGGGGTTTGAGATTTTTATTGTGAAGGACTAGAGGAACGTGTTTTGAGTTCTGCTTTTGTAGGAGCAATTTTAAAAACAAAAACAGCACCATAAACCAGTTCCAATAACATGTTTCATTATTGTGTTGTTTACTCAGTATATAAACTCACAAGGATCCTGGGATAAAAAGAATACTGAAAAATATAGTATTTATTCTTTGTTTTTTCCAGTATAGTTGTAATTGTCCTGATTTAAAGAGCTTTGTCTCTGTAGGTTCATTATTATGAGGATGGAAACGTTCAGCTGGTGAGCCACAAGGAGGTCCAGGAGTCCATGTCCATTTCTGTGAGTAGAACTCCACACAGGTTTGCTCCATCACGTCTCACTGATCCTGTTTGAAGGTGGCTGCACCAATGGATCATTGTTCAACATTAGTACGTGTTAAAGTTCATGTTTTCAACAAGTACTATTACAATCTCAACCTGTTTTTTTTTTATAATATTTATTGTTTTAAGGTTGACGTACTCTGAACCTTCCTCTTTCCTTTTCTAAAACATGAATATCTTTTCATTTTTGTAGAATGAGGCTTCAACTGCTAAGGAGTTTGTTAAGATCATGGAGGCTGCAGAGAACGACTATCAGGTATGTCAGAACATGAAGTGGTGGGAAACTGAACCTTCACCTCGATCTTTTAATCTTATTCTGTAAATGTTAATTACTGTATTCATGTGTCCAAGTGATGTGTTCAAGAAAACTGATGCATCTTATTGAGTTTGGGGTGGACCCCCTTCACACTGAACGATAGGCTTGCTGCGCTCTCCTGCACCCTCTCTATGCTTTCTACATTAGCTGTATGCTCCTATGTAGACCCAGCTCATGCAGGGTCTGTGAGCTTCTGCTGGCAGATCAGCATCAGTTTTAGCCTTGCTGTGAAGGAGGAACCATTCAGCAGCATGAAGGGGTTTCTGTGCTTTCGTCTTTTTTCTGTCCTCTCAGCAGGCCTGACCATGGGTTTGTTTTCACTTTGTGTCCAAAAGGTGAATAAAGAACATCTGTGCATTTATTGTTTTGTGGAAAGTGTAAATTAGTTGTAGCAGCCAAGTGGAGAGAGGTTTCCAATAAATGGTAAATGGACTGAACTATAGCACTTTATCAAACCCCATGGGGACCCCAAAGTGTTTTACACTTACAGTCACTCACCCACTGATTGTGGTAAGCAGTGGTGGGCTGCACTAATCTAAAAATTAGTTCCACTAGCCCTAAAACACTAACTCAAATATTTAGGTCCCCTAATTCCAAACCACTAATGCACTGAAAATTTTAGAAAAAGCTAATTCTAAAGCACTAAAATAAGCCAATCAACCCATGAACATTGTTCAACAGACAACAGGAGTCACATATTGCCATGTTGCTCTCTTAATACTTATCATTGACATTCCACAGCTGTGTTTGTACCAGCTCTCAAACATTGATCATTTATTACTGAAATGGTTTTTAGACCTAGATATATTTTCTGTCAGAGGAGAGCCTCGGTGCAAGTGTCAAATTATAGCTCTTTACACATCTCAGACACCTACAATGACTCAGGACTATTTTAAGAGAAAACTTGTTGCACAAACTTTTTGAACATTTTTCAACGTTCAAACGACAAAACGAAAATTGAGAATCCTTGATTGCTGTAAGACATTCTGAAAACTCCCCTGTGATTTAAGAGTAATGTTCACCGACTAGTTACAGCTCAGTAAGATACCACCTTAACTGACTTGTAGTGGTGCCAGCACTGTGTGGGGAATGAAGGGGTCATAACCTGGACCAAGACACTCTAATGTGAGCCAACTCCATGTCTTGGATACACATAATACCATCACATAATGGGTAAACCATCCAGGTCTTTACAAAGACTGCCCACATTCTAGTTGAGTTTATTTTTAATGGTTGTGGGGTCATCATCCAGTGTGAAGAGGACCATACTAATCTATTTTTAGTGAGAAAATGTGTCACTTTTTCATAAAAATGTTGAGTAATTGTTCAGCCTGTGGAAGTGAGTCAAACTGCTGAATTTGTCCAATCAGGCAAGCATTCAGAAAACAACCATCATATGTTCATTTGTCACCTTACTGCTCAGAACAAATAAGTTTAACTTTAAGTTGGGGAAACATTCTGCCTTTTTTCGGTAATGTCATCTCCCCCTCCCCTCTTTCTCTGTTCCTTTCAGACGGCCATCAACGAGAATTACCAGACCATGTCGGACACTACCTTCAAAGCCTTACGCCGCCAGCTTCCTGTGACTCGCACCAAGATTGATTGGAACAAGATCCTGAGCTACAAGATTGGAAAGGAGATGCAAAATGCCTAAACAGCAGAGCAGAGTACAGACAGATCACCCTGACCCCCTTTCCCCTCCCAAACAATGTTGCATGACTGGATAGTTGTATCGTCTTTGTACAATAATTAGAGCAAATGGGCAAAGAAAGGTTTGGTCTCAGACATCACGTCTTTCTTTCCACTCACTGTTAACTCCTTTGTATATTGGATCTATGAAAATAAAGGTTATTATATTTTGGGGGAAAAAAAAAACATTGGAAGACATAGGAATAATAAAACACCTGTATGCAACAACCGTACACGACTACCTGTGCAATATCTGTTGTCAGTGAGACCACATCTTCATTTTGACCCAATGAGAAAAAAAAACCCGTTTGGATTTTTGATTATGGTAAAAAGAAACATTTTTGGGAGAATTTTTGTCTCCGTTTACAAAAGAGGTCAAATATTACAGCTTGATCAAACAAGTCCCACCAGCTCATGGCTCATGACCCTTACAGTCAAATATAAACACACTCTTAAATGAAAAGTCTTCACTGACTGGTATTTCTGGCACAATTGACAGCCAGTTCTTGTTCTCTTGTTTTGGTACTTCCCTCACCGTCTGTCCTGTCTGTGAGATCTCAGCGCTCCTCGCCTTTCTGAACTCTCACTCAGCGCAGAGAGTTCTGACCACCTAACAAGCTTCATTAACAAGACATGAGTTGCTAAAAACGTGTGCATATTGTCTTCTAATTTACAATAAAATCAAAGTATCACTTTCTCCTCCAGTGCTTATTTTTATTAAAACAGAACCTGACTGTATTATATTACCAAGGCACATTGTAATATACCTGTATGAAGCATCCTGTCTGTCAGCTTGGTGATTTATTTCCATGAGATTACTTGTAATTCAATCACAATTATGTTGGATTAAACGACAAATTTTCTATTTACAGACTCGCTCCTAATTTCTGAAAAGGTTGAAATCAAAGGCTCTTTATTGTTGACTTCAGAGTCAAATGAAGTCTTTACTAATGAGTTTAGCAATTATAGGAAATCAATATTTACTGCTAGTTTTTAAATTTAAAAGAAGGACCTCTTGATGTTGCTTCAGTTAAAGGAATAGTAAACATCTTACCTGTTGTAGATAAAAACTGTTTGGATTAATTTGTTTTTCATAATTGATAAGATAATCTGAAAGTACCTCAGAACAATGTAAATCCCAACAATCCTAAAGTGTGTTTAATCTGTGAATCTTAGTGGTTCATATGATTAAGTATTATGATCACACAGATTTTTATTTTTACGGGAATAAAGTTATATGACTTGAATCTAATTTTCCTACTTTTTTCTTGTAATAATACGACTTAATCTTGTAATAATATGACTATTCATTTATCAGTTTTAGTCTATCTGTTTTTGTTCACAAACAGGAAATCAAATAAAATGTTTTTATAATAACTAGAATTTTTTTCTTTAAATGTGAGAAATCTTGTTTTTAGTAAATTTTTTGTTGAGACACATTTGACTTTTTTTTAAGACAAAAAGGCTGATGTAAGGATGGTTTGTGCATAGATACAGAACACATTAAAACTGGACTGGAAATCTGTGCCACTGGTCTGATCAAAGATCATGCCCATACTGTCACTGTACTCATTTATTTATTTAGTCAGCTTCTCTTCATCTGAATGTTAGAAAGAAAAACACTCAGTGACTCTGTCTTTATTACTGTATGATGCAACAACATGCAGAAATCATGCAAGAGACAAATGAAGGCTAAGCAGAAAACAGATGAGTAATGATGGACACTTACATTTGAAATATTAATTACTTCTGTTTCAGGGATGCCTCCAGAATAGTTTTTAATTGGGGGCTTGAGGAGAATGTGGGGATTACTAAAAATCCTGGGGTTGTGTTAAAACCAAAAGACAGAACAGAATTTTATGAATTACCTATGCTGTTTTCATATAAAGAATATTTTACAAATACGCAATACTGAAATTAACGACTTACTTTCTGATTTACTTCACTGTTTTGCATTATTAAATTGAGAAAGGTAATGTCACTGTTCAACTTAGCTCTCCTAAATTTATATTTATAATATTATGCATCTAAACTCAGGTAAAAGACTAGCATTGGGACACCCCTATATATTGTATTCTTAATTGCTAAAAACACAAACAAAATAACAACAAACAAAAACAAACATGATTTTATGTTTATGAGGTTCTCCTAAATACCTAGGGAGGAATTAATAATGAAGCAAAAACTGGGGAGCCCCACCCCCTAGTGGCACATCATGAGATTCAGCCATAAAAATATACAGACTTGAATTTATATTTTCAAAATAAACTTTATAAGTCTGATAATTCAATAGAAAATAACAAAAGCAACAACAACAACAATAATAGCGACATCTCCAGGCGAAGAGTGCTAATTAGCCGGTGGCTGTCTGTTAGCTGTTAGCTCAGTCGGACCGCAGACACGTCCTCCACTTTAGACACATGTTGAAGTTGAGCTGGAAGAAATGTTAGCTCCGAACAGGAACACCACCGGTTTCCCCACCTACACTAATTAAGGTAAGGACACAAACGGATATCACTCCACCAAACTAAAGGGTGCCGTTCACCGTGTCTTTTCTTTTGTTTGCTTTTATCCAGATATAAGAAAAAGTTTTCACGTAGCCAGCCTGGCAGTTCATGTTAGCGGGGTTAGCTAGCCAGTGGCTACCTCTCTGAGCCGAACAGAAGTAAAACTTCATGTTTGTCAAACGTGAGCTGCATGTTAGGGCATCAGCTGGAAGTTTTCTAGCAAGTGAATGATTAGTTTTCCAAGAAGTAAAAGCCAACTCCAGGTAGCAGAGGGTTGTGTTGTTTTCAATCAGTAGTTGTCTCCATAATGCTGCTGTAAGGGCTCGCTTTATTTTTTTTATGACCTCGATGCATAGTTTTATTTTTTCTTAGACAAAGGTGTCGCTTATTGAAGAAAACATTGGTATGGAGCTTGAGAGCTGCTCACAGCTTCAGCTCAGCTCAGCTCTGCTTGGCATCCTGTTTGCTTTTTCCACTTATCACTCTGACTGAGAGCTGAGCTGCACATGGAAGAATGTAGACTTTTTTAGAAAGCCAGCTGTCTGGAGCAGGAGCACACACACACACACACACACAGATAGGCTTGTTCAGGAGGTAGACTGTTGAGTGTGTGTTTGAACTGAAGAGTCATGAAGAAGCATGACTCCTGGGGGATGGATTATGGGACAGGTGATAGGCTGCTGTCACCATCAGAAACTGGTTGCCTGACAAAGTCCAGCCCTTCTCCTTGTGTCGGAAATGGCCAAGGAAATCAATTTAGATTATCTGCACTTGAAATTTATTTGGATTCCTGCAAAAATAATAGTTTTATGACACAGTTAAGTAGGAGGCTCCGTTGGTAGAGGCATGCATCCCACCCTGGGACCTTTTATTGGTGCACTTTACTTGTTCCATCCGTGCACAAGTGGGTTTTCTCTGGATACTCTGGTTTACTGCAGATTAGAAAACACGTTATGTTTCTTTTTTATTTGGATCCCCATTAGTTGCATTCCCTGCAACTACTATTCCTGGGGTCCATACATTAAATGTAAAACAACACAAAATACATAGCATACATAGTCAGTGACCTTGTTTATATGCATGCTGATAATCTGTATTTAAATAATTTTCAAAAAATTCTTTTGTATTTGTTCATACACTATTCCTTCCACGATTTTACTTACTGCAGGTAAAAGACTAATTGGACAACTGTTTGAAGCAGAAAAGACACATTTGTGTTCTTAGTCGATGCTAGCTATTTTCCATGTTACTGGAAATTCTCCACTCTCCAAACTCAAATTAAACACATGACAAATAGGAATTGCAAGTATATTTGCTACAAATTTTAACAACTTTTCATCCAAATTATCAACCCCTGTTGGTTTATTTTTACTTGTTAACAATAGATTTTTCAACATAACTCACATTAACTTTATGAAAATTAAAAATACACTCTAAAAATACAGGTTAATTGGTAACTTTAAATTGTCTCTAGTTGTGAGGGAGAGGGTGAATGGTCTTTTGTCTCCATGTGTCCCTGTGATTTATTGGAGAAGCGGATAAAGGAGATGGAGGACTGGACTAAGGCTGCCACGATTAGTCAACTAGTCATGATTATTGTCGACTAATTTAATAGTTGATGCCTCCGTTTTTCTCTAACTTTGATTTTCTCTCCAAACTGCTGCGGCACCTTCCACTGCCACGTCTGCCTTTCTGTCCTTGACATACATGCGCAGTAATGGTAATTAGGGCTGCCACAAATTATTATTTTTATAGTCAATTAATCAGTGATTAGTCGACTATAAAAAATACAAAGTTAGAAATAAAACGACACATCAACTATTAAATTAGTCTTTGACGATTTTAATATTTGACATTTAATCATGACTAGACGACTAATCGTGGCAGCCCTAAACTGGACCAGTACCATAACCCTGAGCCAAACCCAGGCTTCAGTGTCACAGTATTCAAACTATACTGTAAAAATGCGTCACACAGTTTCTGCAAGATTTATTTAGTTAAAGGGCCAATATTATGTGTTTCTCAGGCATATATTTAAATTCTATACCATATTAAAGTATCTATGTCACCTT
>JARVGW010000002.1:255749-273918 GCA_031762495.1 Anablepsoides rubrolineatus | reverse complement strand
TGGGATTCCCCCGGATGAGCTGGCCCAAGTGGCTGGGGAGAGGGAAGTCTGGGTCTCTTTGCTTAGGCTGCTGCCCCTGTGACCCGATCCCGGATAAACGGCAGCAACTGGACGGACATCACAGACCTTTAAAAAGTCTGACCTGTGATTCTGATTTTGGCCAATATTGATTTTTTAAAATAACTGACACTGTCAGGTGTGATATGATCACAATACATTTTCAATGTTCCAATATTTTTCTATTGAAAAACAATAGCCATGAAAGTAGGGCTGCACAATATATTGTGAAAATATTGTCATCGCAATAGTGTGTGCAATATTCATACTGCAAAGGATTGCTTGAAGTGCAATAATTGTTGACTAAGTGTTTTGTAGAGTTTTGAAGTATTTTTCATGTTAATACAATATTTAACCAGTAGGACAGAGTCTCAACAGCAGCAAAAGCTCACAGCAGACACAAATAACATTGCCAAAAGTGCTAAAGGTCAAATAGAGTAGGAAGTACAGGTTAGAAAGTGAGGAAAGAAAAAAAAAAGACATATCGCACCTGATATCATCATCGCAATATTTACAAATACCGCCATTGCAAGATTTTCTAATATCGTGCAGTGCTAAACAATACAAACTTGCTTTAACTGGACATAGTGCTCACAGCAGAGCAAAAGGGGAAATCATGAAGTGGCGTGTAGATCTAAACAACACACCCGCCATCATTTCGGGTGTATATGAACTAAAAAAAAGTGGTCAAATCGTGCTACTGACCTTTTTCAAAAACTTAATTTTGTATTTATTTTGCAGTTCATAGCCTGTAGGATGTTAAAAACATTAAATAACATCAAACAACAATCTTTCAACCTGCTCTGGAGCTAGAAAAAGGTTCTTCAGTCATCCTTTCCTGCGCGCTGCCATCTGTGTGGTCCGCCTGACCCCCCCCACCCCCCTCGTGCACGCGAGTAGAGAAGCTCATTATACAGGTAAATGTCCAATTATCAGAAGGAGAAAATAAAAACACCGGCTTTAATGTGGCGTTACATATCTGGATTATGCAGGCAGCAGGTAACAAAACCCTTTCTCAAGAGGAACCAAAGGAAAAACCAAAAGTTGCAGGTTTTTTTTAACAATAAATGGAAAGCAATAAAACGGACAATGTGGAGTTTAACAGGGCAGTCAATTTTGTTTAATCTGTCGACAAACAATAAGGCTAAAACTGTAGGCTGACATCGAGCAAAAACCTGATATCCCCTGATTAAAAACAATATTTCTAGCTGCCAATTTGTGAATATTACATAAATGTTAGTTAAAAATAAACTTCCTATTAGTTGACTCAATAACCATGATCTCTTGATTGACCAAAGGAAACTTAAGGAAGCACTGTTTTTTAACCTCTAGGAAACGTCGGAAGATCAGCTGACAGCGCCAAAATAAAAAATAAAAAAATCTGCTCCTTTTTCCCCTTCTTTCTGCAGGCTGATTTTTGATGCAGGACAAAACAAAAATCCAGGAAAACTAAGTAACAAAATGAACCTTGTGACATAAACCTTTTCAAAGATAAAAATAGAAATGATCCCACTCTGAGACAATGAATCATCTAGAGGGATTTCCATCTGTTATTGAAATCTCACTTAGAACAGAAGAAAGGCACATATTCATACTAGTAGCCCATAGAACAAAAACTACAAGTGATAAAAGGCAAAGGCTGATTTTATTAAATGAAGGAGATTAATTTACCACAGGTAATTTAGTTGTAAGGTTATTTAGGTTTTTTTTTTCACCTTGAAAATTTCTCCTATATTATTAAGGTTAAAACGGGTGTTTTTTCCAGCCTACCTAAAAATAATTGGTATTCCACCTACATAACTTAGTAAAAAGCAAGTTAGTAAGAGAAGTAGAGACGTCAAAAAGTTCATCATTTTCATTTTGGGCAAAAATCTTGAGTGTCATTATCTGATTGTAGGCACAAACAATTTAATTAGACCACCAAGGACCATGAATTGTCTAAATGCCACCGTGTTCCAGAAACAAAAAAATAGTGGCTGGTAAAAAGATTGAATGGCCGGTACAAAACTTTTTCTACCAGCCACTGTGGCTGGTGGGGAAAATGTTTTATTTCCACCCCTGACCCTGGTGCTGGCTCATGTCTCTAATTAGTTTCTGTCCCCTGGATGAAGTCTTCATCAGAGGAACTGTTCTCTGTAGAAAACCTGCAGGTTCCAAAGCTTTAATGACACCGGGCTGAAAATAACAGTTTTCAGAGCGTGCCAGCTCATCTCTGTGCGACAGACCCAGATTAAAGAGGCGTCCTGCTGTCTCAGCCTTGCTGCTATGCGTTGACCCACAGTTTCACACCAGGCCTGGTTCTCACCTCGCCGACTGGCCCTGTGGCAGCTCTGGACCGCACTGCAGCCAAACCCTGGCAAAAAGAAGCTCCATCACACAGAGATTAGATAACTATGTAATTATTATTAAATAGTTCTTCTGGTTAACGCTTGGGTTTTGCTTTAATTGGTTAAAAAGAATGCACTTTGATTTATTACATTATTAGATGCGTAAAGGCTTTTTTATGACTCTTGCTTTCTTAACAACTGTTTTTATATTATTAGATTTTAGATATTAGATTAGTTTCTGGGAAAACTGGAGGGTGTATTTGTTGTCCACCATTAAATGTGAAGTTTTACTGTGCTTTAGTATGATTACTGTGCTTCCATTAAAGTATATTTAGAGAAGGGGCCAACAGGCATCATAACATCAGTCATTTTATTAAGCTCATGATCTGACTTTGCTGAATTAATTTTAAACCTAAAGTATCCTATAATTAGGGCTCGGTGTTGCTAACATCATATTAAAATTCCTCTAAATCTTTGGATCACAATTCAGTTAGATTCAGTTCAGTTTATCAATTTCATCATAAAAAGTACATAAACATTTCTTTAGAATCTATCTGGATACTTTTTTGATATTTATTTTATTGTCCACATAAACAGAAATTGTGGACAGTTACATTTTTGAGGAAAAAAAATACCCTAAAAATAAAGCAGTAGCACAATAATACATGATCAAAATATGGAGTGAAAACATAAAAACATGTCAAACAGGCCAGGGGATCAAATCGGATCAGAGGATTTGCTGAATTAGTATTGAGTTTGAAAAGAAAAAAATATACATATATTTCAATGCATTGATGAAGCCATATTTCTATCCACTCCTACAGTGGCTGTGTTTTCTGTGTAATTTGTTTTTAAATCTGGTGGTTAAATAAACACAGTTCTAATGTTGTGTTCAGCTGCATTTACTGTAGGCATGAGGACAGATTCAGTTGGTTTTGTGTGTTTTTCATTTACTTTATTTTTCTCTCAGATCTGTTCCCATCAATTGGTACCTGATTAAACTGAGTTGACTGGTCAGAAAAAAAGCTACATTTAAATTTTGGTTCTGGAGTTTGACTGATCAAAGTCTCTCCTGCTGTTGGATCAAACGAGAGAACAGCTGTGAAGTTAGTTTTTTTTTATTCCAGTGAGAGCACAGGGGTCAGAGGATTAATGTTTGAGTCACAGGTCACTGATGTATTACATGTAAGTGTTGAATTAAACAACACTCACATTAACACCAAGATATACATCAAATATCACCATAAAGTTTAAACATATTGTGATAATTTTTAAATAATAAAATGTATTTTAACTTCAAGAAATGTACAATTTGTGGCTCACTTAAACATTTTACCTAGCTATCTATTTTCCATTAATTAACAAGGACCTTTTCTTTTGAATTGCTTATCTTTTTTGTTGTTGTTTTTTTTTAGAATCAAACCTTTTATTTACTGCTGCATATAAAGCAGAAGCTTCCTTTCTGCATTTACTCCAGGCTGTTTTCATTCAGCTCTGTGAAATGTTGTTTTTAACACAGTGTGTCATTCCAGTGTGGTCTTTCTGTGGGAAGCCCTGGTATGCACATAAGAAGCTTTCTATAGGGAGGAAGATTTATACAGTGGGAGTTATCAGGGGCCAAAGTTCAGCTGTAGTTTAGGGGCTGACTTTGCAACCGTTTTAATTCTGAAAATAAACTAGATCTATTAAAAAAAGACTGTTGAGCTGTTGTAAACAGTAAAACAAGTTGTGTTAATGAGTTTAGAAGCGGTGAAGGAACTGGTTCATGCAGCGTGCAGCAACATGTTGAAAACTGATCATCTTTAAAAAGACGACCAGTCTGCAGCTGTGGTTCCACTAAAACACTAAATCACACGAACACATCCAGACTCTTACTCTGACAGTATCCCTGGGTAACCTGCAAATATTTAGAAGCCATGTAGTGACACACACACACACACACACACACACACACACACACACACACACACACACACACACACACACACACACACACACAAACACACACACACACGTTGACCTCTTCATGTGATGTAACATGTCATTTACACATAGTTACTGAACAGCAGCCCTGAACTAAAAACCATCCAGTGGTGCTGATCAGTAACAGGGTCTCTAAAACTTTTGTACTTTATTGTGTAAGTTGACAATTTACTTTTAGGATTGTCAAAAGTTGAAACATTTTAATGAAACTTGCAGAAAGTAACCACGAGCGTCTTTAACTCCATTAACGTTTGGGCTCAATTTAAGATGGCTGCCTCGGCCAAATGATTTTAAAAACACAAATTTACAGATACTGACTAAAGTTTTTTTCAAATCAGGTGTTTTACTGTGTGTATGAAGATGAAATAAAATGATCTGGTGTTTATCAGGTTCTAAAATATTCAACAAAAACACAACAGGTTCTAACGTGTCATTATTGAGGGAACCAAAACAAAGCCCCTCGAACAAAAACTGATCCAGCAGCTTTTAGAACTTCCTCAAAAACTCTGGTTCTGTAGGACTTTATTGTCCTGCTCTTCTTTCAGACGTTGCTTCAGTTTGTTTCTGCTCAGCTCTCTGAGGGTCTCGCCTCAGCATTTCAGTCTGGTGGAGGTTCTGGACTTTGGCTGTTGCAACATCTCATTTCTCTTCTTTTTCAGAAGCTCTGTTGTAGATTAGCTGCTGGGTTTGGGGGATATTGTTCTGATGCATCACGACCCCGTTTGGGCAGACGGTCTCAGATCTGGTCTGCCGAGGACCTCTTGATATTTGTGCTGTTATGCACATCCTGCTGTGCATTATGGGTAAACATCTGGCTGCGATGTTCTCTCTCTGATCCATGGAAGCAGCAAAGGTGCACTTTTCCATTTCAGCTTAGTGTAAACTAATGCATCAATTACAGTTTTCTGGCCGATCATTCTGGCCAACACTGTCAGGTGTTAGAAGGTCACACCTTCAATATTCCAGTATTATTTTATTGAAAAACATTGCATTCTTTCAAGGGTATTGTTTGAGCTTGTTTTACCTGGAAATGAGGCAAAGCTCACAGCAGAGCAGAGCAAACAGAGACAGTGACTGATGTTCAGACGTTTGCAGAGGTCAATGAGATCAATGGATAATATCTGCTTCTCATCTAAGTATCGGCCAATCACCAATTTCCCAAAATGAAGGAAATCACTGCACCCCTGATTGCATGTATTTATTATTCAGTTTAAATTTGCATCACTCATTGTTATTCTCTTGCTCAGCCCCGCTGTGCAGATATTTATAGCTTCTTTTTCAGGGAGAAAGCCTTAAAATGACACATGCAGATTTATTCACACAGTTCACTGTCAGGTGTGTGAGTGTTTCCTGCCGTACTGTGCAGAGAACGTTCAGGTGTTACACAGGAAGAGATGAGGTTCAGAGAAACAACCAAACATCTATCAGTATCTACTGAAGCAAATCTGTTTGTTTCGTTTCTTTAAAAAGACTATGATCATTTTGCAAGGATGTTAACTTGATTAGCATCATTTTCATCTACACTGCACACAACTTTACACACAAGTAATGAGGAAACAATAAAGGACAAAATGAGTTTTTGTAATGAAATAGCTTTTTAAAGTACTTATCTCTTTAAAGTTTATTGCAGGGTGGACAGTAGAGAGCCAAATGTGAGCTAAGATTTCATTTTCCCCATTCCATTTGTTAGGTTTCATAATAATTTATTTGTAAATATTTTTGTTTATCTTTGGTGACAACTGATTTTTGATGCTGAATCCCTGAAACGGTGTCCTCAGAGAATGTTTTCCGCCTCGGCACAGAGGCTGGAACTCCCCGCTGCTCCTTATTCGGACATCACGTTGGATCATAGAAATGGCTGACATGTAAAACACTGGTAGAAAAAATCCTTTCAGTTCTTGTGAGAGCAGAAACCCGCAGAGTCTCCTCAGAAACGACAGCTCCAACAAAAGGAGTAACGAGGCACAAAGGGGTCTTTGGACCTGCACCTTTAGAGCTTTTATTTATTGTTAGAACTCTGAGATGGAGCAAAATCTAATCTGGACACTGCTGCACAGCTGGAACTCGTACTTTAGTTTGATGTAAGGATATATTGGCATTAACATCTTTATCAGCCGATGTTGGTCATTTTATAGAATATTGTATCTGTCTGATAAGTAAAACTGGGCCGATAATAATGTCCAATATTGATTTCCCACTTTTTACCTTTGTGTTTCTGTTTTGGGAGGGGACATGGTGGGTCGAGTGGTATCTGTTTGATCATGATAGTGAAGTGTATTTGTGCGTTTATGTATAGAAATAATTTGTGTTTGTGTAATATCAGTAAATATTGGTTATCGGCCGTAACAGCAACATTAATAATGGGTATTGGCTAAAATTTTCATATCGGTGCATCCATAGTTTGTTTTATGTTTATTGTTTGTGTGAAATATCTAGTTTTATTTTTTGTTTAAAACCAGCAGGATTAAACCAACCCAAATGTTTTAAACTACTTTTTTTGTCAAACATACCTGACAGTTTAAAACCCAGCAGTTGGTAGTGTGTAAGTTTGTAAGGTTGTTTTTTTATTATTATTTAGAGATGGATTTTGAAGGTCGCAGTGTGGTTAATTAAGATGGCCTCAGCGTTCTGGTGATGGAGTTGATCCTTCTTGTATGTCCTTGTTTTGCCTGTTTTCCTGAGTTAGTTACACTTTTTACTTATCCTGTCACTGATTGTTAAGGATTAAAACTATAAAGCCGTGAAGCAAACCCAGGATTTAGAAGCATTAAACAAGAATAAAACCTGATAAAGAGACAACAAAGGAACAACAAAGAAACATTAGTTGCTTATTTTCTCATTACCAGATAATTATCAATATTAGAAACAGTGATATTGATCATTTTAACTTATTAGGATTATATTTGAAGCAGAGACAACACAGGCAGACCTTATTATTGTATCATGCTTTGATCTGAGTTTGTTTTAAAAATGTCTGAATGAGGGCTCATCCAAGACTGGTATGACATTTCTGGCAGGTAACGTGTAGATCTCACGTTCTTCAGGGAAAACTCGACCTTTCTTTGTCAGTTGTGGACCTCTGACAGTTTGATTTCCGGCCTGGAGGATCTATATTTCACAGTGTCTGTCTGTGTTTTCTGTGTTTTTGTGCGCTGTGGGTCTGTGGGTTTTGGTGCCTTGTGTTCATCATGTTGCCAAATCTGTGTGTTTTAATGTCTCACTCTATGCTAGGAATCGACCACCTGACTAGTGAACTGTGCATGTTTCTGTGTGTCTGCAGGTTAAATCAGCTGACTGGCACATTTAGTTAGAAACAAAAAGGAATTTTGCCTGACGTGTGTGCACAAGTGCCCTGCTAACTCACACACACACACACTCAGTAGGTAATGCTTGTGGTTGTATGGTGTCACATGTTGGGGGGCTTTTTGTGCTCCTGCCCTCAGAGGCTGTGCTTTAATCAAGCAGTGAGTCTGTGTTGGTTTACTGTGGCATTAAGGATATAAATAGTCTGCCAGGAGCTGACTCCACTGGGCGGCAGGACCCGTCCTCACAGCTGCAAGTCATGCTTTGTGTGTGTGTGTGTGTGTGTGTGTGTGTGTGTGTATACTGTGTATATCTAAAAGTGAGCCTCGTCAGCTCCTGTGGTAAAACTCACCAAACTCAGAACGTCTCTGAATTATCTGGTGACTTTATAAGAATTAATTATCTCGTGAGCACGATGTTCTCTTGCTCTAAGTAAATAAAGCAAAGCCATTTTCTTCATTTTATTGGCCATTAAACGGAGGCCGGCAGAGGAAAACAACCAAGAGGCTTTTCACGCCCTTCGTGAAGAGCAATCCTTAAAGTGTTTTGGTGTGAACACAGCAGAAGTTCTTAGAAAACACAACTTAATGTCCCTTCTCAGGCACTGTTCGGGTCATAGCCAGTATCAACCCCAGGAGGATCCCGATGATTGCGGTTTTATGTTGAGTTTATGTGTGCCTGTTAGAGCTGAGGCGTCACATGGCAGCACAAAGTGGGTCTCTGTGCTCGTTCACATGAGGATTACTTCCCTTCCGACTGTAAGCCTTTCTTCTTGTGTGGAAGATAACACAAGCACAAGCTTAGAGGATACGAGTTTATAGTGCACGCATTGTCGGTCCCCGGTGTCTGATTGGGCTCTGATGTATTGTTTGGTGCATGTGTGTGAGTTATAAGTAAGTGCTCTTACAGTATGTGGAGCTTTATTAATGTTTCATTGAGGTTGTCAGCTGAGCTCATTAAACATTAGTGAAGAAAGCTGCCACTGAGGGGGGAAATAGCTGCTTTAGGCTCCTGCCAGCCTCAGGTCTGCTCAGTAACACGTCATGGAAAATGATAAATGTGTCTGTTGCTCCTAGTTCATCATGAGGAGGGTTAGCAGGATGTCATCTCTACAACCTGTAGTGTGGTTAAACCAGTGTTGTCTCCTTCATCCTGCTGTTAGAGAGCGTACGGTCATGTGTCACGTGAGCAGCTGACCTCTGGAGCCAACAGGAGCCAATCGTTCGGTCCTGATGCTGCAGGATCTCCCTCCTCTGCTGGTTATGTAAGAGTGGCCTGGTTTAGTGCTGTCAGTGTAATGTCAGCTTGTGCCTTCTGTGCTGAAGCCTGGAGGAGGCACGCTGCTGCACCCCCCCCCCCCCACACACACACACACACCTCCCACACAGCGGGAGTTTAAAACTGATGGACAGTCACATTGAAATGCTTGCTGTAGATTGTCTTTGTTTTATTTAAATATCAACACTATAATGACCTGTGTTGATATTTACTCAGCTACTACCAGACCAGACTGTAGCTCAAAATGTATTAAGTTGGCAGAGTTATGGTTATTTTGTGGATAAAAATCCAGAGTTTCATTATCATCTGTTCAGCAGTGCATGAGATATTTTGCTAACAGACAAACAGTAGTTTGTCAGCAGATCTGTCTTGTAAACGAGACATGTCTCAATGAAATAACCTGCCTAAATAGAAGTAAATAAAAGATTATGCTGAAAGTATATCTTGTGTGATCGAAGGAGCTTGTAATGACTGGCTACTACCACACGTTTTAGTTCAACATCTGTGAAACTGACAGAGTTGTATACTTTTGTGTGTGTGTGTGTGTGTGTGTGTGTGTGTGTGTGTGTGTGTGTGTGTGTGCATGCATGTTTTTGCTACCTGGTGGGGACAATGTTTGACCTTTTTCTGGTAGGACCCACTGTTCCTTATGGGGACAAAACCTCGGTCCTGATTGGGGGAATATTGTTGGTGGGTCAGGGGTTAGGTTTAGGACTAACATGTGTGTTACATTGATTAGTCATTGAGTTAATTGATGCCACAACCTTGTTTAGCTGGGCTTTAGCTGCTGGTTACCAATTTTACATCTTCAGTAGCTGTTTTTGTCACAGTGTCCAGTCTCGGTCCTTTCGTAATTTTTATTTCCTTACATAAATTTTGTAAACTTCGATAAGTGAAATCATCAGCGTTCTATCAAACATATTTACCATCATATTGATCACATGTCTATCACAATGTTTTTTGTTATCTAATGATTATTTTCTGAAGGTTTCCTGGATATAAGACCACTAATTCAGGACATATTTTGCAACAGACACACATACAATCACCTAGGGCTGAACGGTATATGCGGTAGACGGTAGAAACGGTATGAAGTTGGCCTACGGTAGAAATTTTTCCTCTACCATCATATTGTCAGTTATGACGTCATCACACCTGCAGCCCTGTTGAGCAGAGACAACTGAGCAGGAGTTTCAAATATAATGAAGAAATTATAGCGTTTTAAAACACATATAGAGAGAATAAATCCTCATAATTTCCCCCCTCCCGCTGTAGAAAAGTTACGTCGGGATTATCCCCCCCACCCCCCTCCTCCTCCCCCTCTCTCCCGCTGCAGATCGCGCAGATCGAAACTTTAACAATCGTAGTTTTTTCACATCCAAGTTGTCAGAGAAAAACTTGTTTTTATGTATTGTTACCCACAGAGATGATAAAAAGATGAGGACGTTCGTTCAGTCATAAATCCATCTTGCTAATGAAAGAGTCAGCTTCTCCTGCACTGATGATGAAGATTATGATGAAGATGAGCGCGCAGCAGAGCAGCTGATTCAACATGCAGAAGCACATTGTATGACAGGCAGATATTAAAAAAAGAATGCTGGGTTTAATTATTACAGTTTTCTGCAAAAAAAGAATGCTCTAAAACTTACATTATCTACTTTTTATGAAAATTTTATACCGTGATATATACCGTTACCGTGATAAATTCAATTTATACTGTGATATGAATTTGAGGTCATACCGCCCAGCCCTACAATCACCCCTCTCTCCTGTAAAAAAAGAGGATAATAGAAAACTATCTACAGGCTAACATTGTGCTTGTTTTGTGATGAAACTCATTCCTTTTTCTTCACTCTGCTGCTTTAGTTCTCCATGGATCTGTCCATCTCCTGCCTTGTGCAGCTGCTTGAAAAAGAAATCAGTTTACTCCATATTCTCCCTCCTAATGTTCATTCCTTCCTTTTATCCCGATCTAATTAATGCTGAGTCCCCCCCCTCCCCCCCTTTGTCTATAGCTTTCCTGCTGCCTTTTACAGATTTCTCTTTCCGTCTGTCAAATTTCATTTTTTTGACATGTATTGATCTGTGCAGCAGAGTGAAATGGCTGCAGGTCAAGTTTAGATGCTCTCTCTCATCACAAGGAAAAAAAAATAACAATGATCTATTAGGATTTGTTCAGCTCTAAATGTCAGCGTTAGGCACATATGTCAGAATCTGATCATAACCTTCAGCAAAAATACCCCAATTTCAACTTTATTTGTAATCTTTTTATTCATGTTACTTTAAATCATGGCTAAATATTTAATTCATATCATACTTTTGACAGTCAAAATACTGTTTCAAAAGAAAGCTTTAAACAAACTATAGAGGTCATTATGGACTTCTTTACAAATAAGCATCTTATTTTATGAAGCTGTTAGAAAGTTGCACAAAATGTTTTTATGTTTTGCTGTGCTATTTCGTGTACTAGTACTTTGTTTCTTTTATCTATTTTTCATTTTAAATGTTGTCAGTAAATATGACCTATCCTAAACATCTCACTCTTTTTTTAACTTCAAATGATTTCAGATGCTCCCTTTAACTCTGTCACTTTACTACCCATTGAAACCCATTATAAATGCATTTAATATTCATGATTCACACCATAAAAATAATGAATTTCTCTTAGTTTCCTATTACATCTATCCATTCACTTTTGATCTAATATGAGCCCACATTTTAGTACTCTGTTTAATATTTTTTTTTTAACTTTTATTTATTTTCTTTTACGTAAAACTAACAAAATTGAACTTTATCAAATGTGTCTTTATATTTGCTCTTGCTCAGTTAGTTTTTGCAATGCGTTGCATCATTATCATCTGCATGAATATCTGCCATAGGACAAGCAAACCACCTTCCTGGAAAAGGCGCCTCTCATCCAACAGAACTGTTTTAGTTTTGACGTAAAGAACAAAAACATACTATGCACCGTAAACAATCGGACAAAAAAATCTTAATGTCTGCCTGCAGTCGACTCACTTGGACTTGATTGAGAACAGGACCTCATTGCCTTAAAAAATCTAATTGGGCATCCTCAAGGGGAAAAACCTATTTCTTTAAAAACTGTCACAAAAGTTGTTTTACGGGGTGGGGGAAACAAATTGTAGAGTTTAGTAAAATTAAACGCCCTTAATGAGCTGAGATTAAAAAAAAAAAAAAAAGGTAATTCAAATTGATATTAATATTTTAGACTGAGATAACCTTTACAGGACTGACTAATTTATTAGGAGTAAATCACCAAATTTATCACGATACAATACTACATCGATATGTTTGGATGACGATTCGATATTTCTCGATATCACAAAGTCTGTCACGATATGATTTTGATTCAATTCAATTCACATGTCTGCGATCGATATAATGCGATATTATCTGCCCATCTAACAATGACTGTGTTACATGGGCAGATGATATCATTCACATCAAGAATATGATGACGATATAGCTTGATATTTTCATTTTGCCTCAATATAACTGAATCATGAACCATTAAAATCGATATATCGATATAGATTGATGTATTGTTACACCCCTATAATTTATAGTGGACCAAATATTAATAAACAGTATTATTCAGCAGTGTTTGTCATGTGTTTGTACAGTATATCAGTATTTAAATACTCTGTATGTACTGTATTTCAGTGTTAATGTATTCTATATGTACATCAGTATGTATGCACTCTGTATCAGTATTTATACTCTCTGCTCTCTTGTTTTGCTTTTTAGTTTCTTGTTTGTAGCTTCCAGCACTGATGGGAATCTGGCTCCATCCGGCTCATGTCAAAGAGCCGGCTCCTAAAGGACTCCTCTTTTGGTCCTATTGATTGTCATTTGTGAGCATTGTGGCTGACATACACAGGCAGTGATCTAATACAGTACTATAACTCAGCATACAGCCTCTGATTGGTTGCATGCTGCATGACATCAACAGTTTCTGATCAGTGAGACATATTGTTGGTTGCAACAGGAGAAACAAACCAGCTGGTAGACTTAATAGACTCTGATGTGCTCAAACCTTTTCCACTGAGAACTGAGCAGAGCATCAGCCTTTTAAATGAAGCCCTGAAGCTCAGCCCTCTCTTTCAGTCCAATGATGGCGTCTTTTATTTTTCCAGGAAATCATCTCTTCTCTCTTGTTTAAGCGTGAGGATGTTTGCTTTAGGACTGAGCTGGCAGCTGGCAGCTCATAAATGCAGTTAATGCTGCTTTTTATTTCTTTACTCTGTTAAGTTTGAAGTGCCTTTCTTCTTCCTGCAAGAGGTTATACTTTGTCTACTGGTTTAGCTTTTTTCTGCATCATCGCTCTTGTTTTAACTCTATTTAATGCCATGGCCCTTCCTCCCAGTGTTTCTCATTCACTCGTCTATTTCCTAAGAAAACCTCAGACTGAGGACAGGACGCCTGTAAAAAGGGATGTCATTACACATAGTGTACACTTCTCCACCTGACATTGTGATATTTTTCCTAACCCTGTGATATGAAAAAATACAAATGAGTTGAATAACATGACGTTCTGCCATCTTGTTGACAACAAACCTGTATTGAATGTTACAAGCACATTTTAGTCTGTATTTAAAAGTTCTTGTTATCTTTTATTAAGGGTGTCCCAATCCAATATCAATATTGAATATTGATCCGATATGAGCCAAAAAGACGAGCATTGGATTATACCGGCCTACATCTATTATATTATATTAGCACTCCAAAACGAGCAGTCCATTCCAACAGTCCGCTTAAGGATTTTTATCCAGCAGAGTTTGGATCCAGCATAAATAACTTAAGCTAGGTTTATAGTTGACGTGTCACACCAGGCACGAGTGACGCAATCGCGCTGTCCCCGCCCATGCTTGTTGGCCTCGCACCTTGTCCTGGCATGTGGTCGTGCACCTCTGAATTTTTGTAACCCCGCAAAAAGGCTGCACGCGCTGTGCACTATTTAAATAGTTTGTCTGTCAATCTTTTGCTGTTCTACTTACAACATTTTCACAAGTTATAAAGTGTACTCATAACTAGGGGTGTAAATCACCAGCTTTATCATGATACGATATTACATCGATATGTTTGGATGACGATTTGATATTTCTCAATATCACAAAGTCTGTCACGATACGATTTCAATTCAATTCAATTCACATGTCTGCGATCGATATAATGCGATATCATATGCCCATCTAACACAATGACTGTGTTAGATGGGCATATGATATCGATTTCCATTAAGAATATGATGATGATATAGATATTTTTATTTTGCCACGATATAACTGAATCATGAACCATTCAAATCAATATCAATATAGATCGATGTATCGTTACACCCCTACTCATAACGTGTCATTTTGGAGAAATCTACAGCAACATAAACCCCAAGTATAAACACCTCCACTGCCGGCTAAAGTGCGTGCATGCTCCAAAGCGTGACTATAATTCAGCCTTAAGTGACCTGGAATTGCAATGTATTGGATTGGATTTATTGAGGTTATTTTTATTTATTTATTTTTTTTCTTTTGGGTGTGGGTGGTTCTGTTTTATTTTATGTAATTGTAGAATTCTTTGGGCTGAAAGTTTTTGTAACCCATTGATAAATTGGCCATTTTTTTCTCATATTTACTGTTGTTGATGATTGTTTATTCTTTGGCTGGATCACGACTTTTTAAGATACCTTACTACAAAATAAACAGTAAATGTATGTAGGATTCGTTTTGATATTGTATCGGGATGATCGGTATCGGCCATTACTCAAGGCAGCAATATAGGTACCGTTGGACCTGATGTCGTGTTTCCTTCTACCTTCTGCAAACGTGAATTGTGTTTTACCGCCTAACATGTTGCTTCTGTGTCTATCTTAGTTTCTATTTCCTTTACTAGCATTCATGCTAACTATATTTTACCTCTTTACCTCCAGTTCTCTGTATTGAATTTGCTCATCTTCTTCTTTTATATATCCTTGTCATCTTCCTCCACACATCTAGAATTCAATGACAACACTTCTTTGAAAAAATTTGGCCATTATTTGTCCCAGACGTTTCACAATAAAACAAAACTTTGCAGATTTGTGTCAAAAAAAGCTGAACAACCCATCAAAATAAAAGCCTTAACATGCATCCATTTAGTTCAATAACTTCTGGTTTAGTGGTTTAGTCCCTCGATAACATGTTGATTTATTTGCCTAGCGTAACTAACGTACATTGAGTTGATGATGCTCAAACGATCTATCCTGCAGCTCCCTTTTCCCCAAAATGTTTTTACATTAATCAGCATCTTTTGTTGCAGTTCTTCCTTCAGTCTGTGTCTGAATGTAAACCCACATATTCCATCATTACGCTGTATATTTGTGTGTCAGCTGTGAGGGACCTGGTTGCCAAGTTTTTTTACTTGCAGCTTGTGTCTATTTATTGTAACCCTTAATTGTGCATACTGATATTGCATTACAGATAAGTTTTATTGTACAGTGCTAGTACATCACAAAGGAATACATCACTAATATGCAGCTGTAATGAGAAAGATAGGAATGTCAAGCAGTGGCAATAAATATTAAGTAATAATATTACTCCACAAGTGCGCCACAATACCACAACCTCAGGATTATAAAACTCTGACCACCGAGCTACCACAGCCCCCATTTGTGGACTCTTTAAAAACAGATTTTCTGTTGATATGTTCATGATGGATAGTAGCTAAAATATATCATAAATATTCAGAGGAGTCTTTATTAAATTTCTGTCTGTCATAAAGATTTCAACATCACACTATTTTCTGCCTCTCCATCACACACACACACACCTCACCCACAGAGCCCATCTTTTGTGTTAGTATTGGCCAGTCATCAGTGTGCAGATCTGCCTCAGCCTTCTGGAGTTTCTTCATCAGTCTTCACGCTCCGTGTTCTGTGGGAGTGTGTTTGACTTCAGCTCTCCAAACTGCATCTCCTTTTTTGGCAAAGCATCCCCTCCTGTCCCCGTCTTTCTCTCCTCTCCACTGATTGTAGACGTTAAGAAGTTAAATGTTTCTTTTCATTACCAGTATTTTGGTGCTGACATGTACTGTAAATAAAATTGTGAATTATTTCCACTTTTGCCATGAACTGCAGAACAAATTGGAATGCAAACTTGAAATCTCCTCTACCCAACTTAGTGTGTCAACACCAGGTATGGTTGTGATAATGTAGGATTTGCAAAACCTGTGCAGGTTTTGTATTGGAGACAAAATGTTTTTTAGGAGTTTTAGCCTAAACAAAAGTAGTCAATACAAACTCTGAATAATACCAGCCCATGAGAGATGTCAAGATTGTGCATAACAATGATATAAAGGTATGACCAGAGCTGTAACTCCGTCAGTTTTAAATATAAGATGATTTTAATTTAAAACTCTCATTTTAATCTCTGTCTAAATGTGCACCTGTTGTGTCACTTGTAGACGGTGTTTGCTGAATAAAAGTCCTGAATAAATCATCACATTTTGTGGTCACATTGTCATCTAACGTTCGTGTAGAAAAGCTTGTCATTCTGAAGTTACCGTCCTGGCTCCTGTGAGCATTCTGTTTACATTCTCTCACAAGTTTAAACTACAAGATGGATGATAAACATCACAAGCTGCAGCTGTGCCGTGAAGGAATTTTCCAGTCATGTTAGAGATTTGTAGCCCATAATATAACACTGCTGGTATTCACAAAGGGCAGATCATTTCCTGGTTCTACTTTCAACATGTGCTTGATGCTTTAACACATTTAACACTGACTTCTTTTGTCAGCTACAGATGTTTCTGTTTATGTTGAGCTCAAAGTTAATCTGCTCTACTTGGATAAAAACCAAAATGTATTTACTCACTTTAAAAACAAACATAATACTCAATTCTAATCAGTGTTTTCCAAATGTCTGTGGTGTGGAGTTCTTGTAGAGTCAGATGAGTGGATGGGCTCACAGCGATCAGGGAGGGGGGGCAACTGGTTTAGAGACCCCAGCATGGCCTCTTTTGATGGGACTAAGATGGGAGCCGAGGGCCCGGCTGCTCTGTGTGTTGACGCTAATATAGGGCTTGAAAGAATAAGTTTGTTTATAATGTTAATTTTGTTTAATGCATTCAGAATCACATTCACCTGCTCACGATGAGTATGTTAATTAGATAATTCTTTTATTTCTCTTTTTTCCAGGCACAGAGGAAGGAGGTGTTTCTGCAAGAGCGCTATGGACACTACACCCTGACGGACCCTTTCCTGGCCCTGCAGAGGGACTTTGAATGTAGGGTTCCTGGAGCGGACAAAGATCGGCGGCCCCTCGGGTCCAGCCCGATCTCTGTCCTGGAGGCTGTCATGGCACACTGCAGGAAGATGCAGGAACGCATGTCGGCTCAGTTAGCTGCCGCCGAGAGCCGCCAGAAGAGGGTAAGTTGTTGATGACTAGCCAAGCATAAGGTCTAAACTGAAACCATACCTTTTAGTCCCATTAGCTTCTGCTTGTGCTGCACCCAGTCCAAATAGTGGAAGCAAAGAATTGCAAGACCTTTGTTTTTCAAACTCAGTTTTACAGTTTTTTTGGCTTCTACAACAGGAGCATGGTCTCTGCTCCTAGCTAAGCTAGAACATGGACCATCTACAAAAGTCTGTTCAGAAAATTTAGGAAATCTAGAACTTGAATAAGTGGAGAGAAGAGCTCTACCAACTGAGCCACCGTGCCGCCCCAGTCTTTTACAGTAAAGATCAAAAATCTATAGTAGGCCTATGAGTATAAGAGATAGCCACAAGTGATACTCTTCTGTCTCTTCTAGTCTCCTCTTTCTTGAAGAATGGGCCACATGGCCTCATCCACATCCCAATAAATATTCTCTTGTGCAATGCACCGAGGGAAAAATCGTCTAGCATGCCTGATCCATCTTTGACATGCCTCTGCATCTATATATTGGGCAGCAACAGCCATTGCATTGAGCAAGGGCATCTGTTCATAGGGACGGTGATAGCTAAGAACAACACAGGCCTGCAGACTGATTGCAAATTGAAGAATTGAAGAAGTGTCAAACAAGTGCATTAGGTGATATCATACTGACAGCTAAAACAGAGTTTGGACTTCTTGAATGACATCTGTATTAACTGTTTTGCAAAGGGTTGGGAAAACTGTGTCAATCCAATGAGAATGGATTAACACATTGCAAGAGGTGACTTCTGCTCTGCTGAGATGGTGATGATG
>JARVGW010000002.1:189013-207222 GCA_031762495.1 Anablepsoides rubrolineatus | reverse complement strand
ATATAGCTTGCTTATATTTAGAACCATACTGTGACTGAACTGCTCTGTGATTCAATAAATGATCAAATATGAAGAATCTCTTTTCCCAACAATCAGATTACGTTTACTGAAATAAAGATGGAATCACTGATAAACAAGATTTGATGTTGACCAGTCATGTACAGAAAAAACTGTCCACAGTCTGTTTACACTAAATAGAATTTAAAAAAGAAAATCAATCTATGGGCTAAATTATGTACATTTTATGCCACATTTCAAAAAAAATACTACAAAAATGACAGAAATTTGCTTTTTAGTTTCTTTTCTTTTATTTAACCATCTTTACATTTGGTTTATATGTGATTACATGTGTCATGTGTTTTATATGATTCAGAACAAGCAATTTTGACTGTTTTAAAAGAATATAATCTAAATTAAACCCTGACTAAACGCAGCTCTGACTCTGCTCTCCTCTCAGCTGTTTCTGCTTCTGACCTGATAAACTGGCTGCTCGGAGGTTACATGTTCAGCAGGAGAAAACAGGCTAAATGTAGAACAAGGCCAGGAACTAAATATAGGGGTTCATCACATGAGCCCGTGGCAAATCAGAGGCTCCTATTGTTACCATGGAAACCTTCAGAAGCTAGAGCGTCAATAGACTCGCACTATTCAGTCACCCTGAGGTTTCCTCAATGCTTCATGTGAAGTGAGCTGAGTGTGAAACACAGAGTGCTACTAAAGAGTGACAAACTGTGGGAGAGTGAGAGCAGGCCGCACAGTGTTAGTGTTAGTACCCTGAAAAAACATCAAATGTATCTTTTTCTCTTTTTGACTAATTAGTATTAGAGAAATTACCTTTTATGCTTTGTTAAAAAAGCTAAAACTGATCAAGTTATTAAAGCCAGAAGAAGCAAAAGAGAGACTAAAATCAAAAGAAGTCAAACCAGGAGGATGGTAGCAAGAAGCTACAATAACTAAAGTTAAAGTAAGTAGCTAAAATAAGCTAAACAGAGGCTAAAACTAGCAAAACTGTAGATAAAAGTAGGAAAACTAAAGCAAAATCAGCAAAACAGTAGCTAAAATAAGATGCTAATCTTAGCAGAATTCTAGCTGAAAGTAGCAAAATAAAAGTTAATATGAACAAAAAACTACATAAAGTTTGCAAAACAATAGCTACAAGCAGCAAAAAAGTAGCTAAAACTAGCAAAACTGTATTTAAAAATAGTAAACTAAAGCTAAATCAGCAAAACAGTACCTAAAAAAGCAAAGATGCTAATATTAGTGAAATTGTAGCTGAAAGTAGCAAAAAAGATTAAGAGGAGCAAAGCACTATGTAAAGTTGCAAAACTACCTAAAATCAGCAAAATAGTAGCTAAAAAAAGCAGAACGTGTTAAATTAGCAAAACTGTAGCTCAAATATGCAAAAAAATGAGTTAACATTGGCAAAACACTAGTTAAAGTTTATAAAACAGTAGCATAATGCTAAAAGTACCATAAAAACAAATATAAAGAGTACAAGCAAAAAGCAGCTTTAAAAAAACAAAACTAAGAAAAAACAATGTGTTTTAAAAAGTTTTAAAAGCCAAAAACCATAACCCACACTTCACTATAACCATGAACATTTTGACCTATGAATGGTTAAAATGTTACAAAGTGTGCAGAAGTAGTTGGACTGTAGAGAAGAAACTATAAACAGGAAAAACAACAGCATGAACACTGACGCACAAAAAAAAGAAAAATAAATAACTAACCTAGGTACAAGTTTAAGCAGCCGGCGCCCGGCCAGGAGCCAGTGTGCCACAGAGACTTACTGTGGTGGTCAGCCAGCGATCGGCTCCGGCGTTCAGCAGGGCCTGGGTGCAGTCCAGTCTTCCTGCCTCACAAGCCAGAAAGAGGGGAGTCTGTCCCCCTGAAGCCACCAAGTCCACAGCAGCTCCTGCAGCCAGCAGGGTCTCCACACAGCTGGAGGAAGGAAGAGACGTTAACAAAACCAAAACCTCTGACAACACAAGTCCATTTTCTTTACCCACAGGTCAAAAAGGAGAAAGCTGGTGCCTGTCTCCAGCACTCATGGTGCGAGAGGCGGGGGGACACCCTGGACAAGTCCATCACAGGGACACATAGAGACAACTGTTTACTCTCTAACTCAGGATGAATGCAGAGTCACCAGTAAAACTAACGTGAATGTTTCAGAAGACAGAACACTTATGTTCATCACGAAAGTAGAAATTCTTCTGTTTTTTTAGGAAAAGTTTCCAACTCTGAGCATCTCAGCCCTTCTATCCTGAATAAAAACCTGGTGCATGAAACACTCATCATGATCAGATTAATTAGTTTTGTGCCCTTCAAAATGAAACATTCAGTTTATTTAAGCTGGATACATTTTAATCCGATCAAAGAATTGTGCACATGTAAACATGGCTAGAGGTTCATCTTCTGAGTTCAGGAGCTTTTTTTAACCCATAAAGATCTTTGGGTTCTATCATAATAATAGAAACGGGTCCAGGTTCTAAAGAGTTAAGACAGAATGATTTATAGGTCCAAGTTCGTTGGTGTTACAACCTAAACGTAATCCTATGAGTGGTTTAGGTTCATTGTCTGAAATGATGAGTTTAAAAGCAGACCAGTCCAAAAAAACAATTTGAAGCCCTTCAGAAAGTCTAAAAGCGATTGATCGAGATCATTTTATAAAGTTCTATAAAGATCTTGCTCTCAAATCTAAAGAGATGAGGCACGACTGAAGACTTTTGCACAGAGCTGTAACTCAACCCCTGGCTGTTAGTGGAGCAGAATAACTGCACTCCAGATCATCAGGGAAACTGAGCCAGTCTGCTCACACAGCCTCTGAGTCACGACCACAAAATAAAATAAAAAAAACAACGAGCATCAAATGAGCTGCATGTGGGTGGGGTGGGGGGCTGGGTGGGGATGATTTTCCCTCTCTATAAATAGCAGTGATCAGATATTACAACACGGCACATTCTTGAGCTGGGTTCTCTGGAACTGGGGCCCACAGACTCTGGCTCAGGACAGTGTTGGAGAAACATGAAGATGAGTGTGAGAGATCAGAAGCAACACTGCAAAGAAATGTCTTTTCTTCTCTCACCCAGAAACTCTAAGCTTAAAACGTGAACTGAAACCTAAAATAAGATCAACTGAGGTAGCAGGTAGCTTCCAAAAAACCTTATGTTATTTATCAGATACCACCCGTGCTATCAATGCATCTAATGCTCAAACCAATAGTTGTTTGAAATCCCTGGCCTAACAGGGACCGTCTGTCTACTTGAAGACAAACCAACGCTCACCTGCTGTGGCCGTGGGCAGCAGCTAGATGTAACGATGTGAATCCATTTTCATCTGAGACATCAGCAGGTAATCCTGAAGACAGCAGCAGCTTTACACACTCTGATGGAGAGAGAGGTGGGGGGTGGGGTGAGAGAACCGTGGTGCTTTAATGATAAAATCAGTACAAGAAGTACATTTAAATGCAATTCAAAATAAACAAACTGTATTTAGTAAAATAGATACACTTTGTGTTGTTAGATCCTAAAAGTTCAATACAGTATTGTTATGGAAAAATGCTTTTTGATATAGATCCATTAGAATCTCACATCAGCTTTACTGTGTTTACACTTTATCGATAAATAGGGATGGTTTATGGACAGGATGTATGGTTTGGTGACTGGGGTTGGATAAAGAACCCATATGAGCGGGGGCCTCGTAAGTGGGCCCATTACTCTCCCCTAAAAGACAATGGTTTTATTCAAACCTTTGCTTTCCTTTGATGAAGGACACAAGGTTAGAAAGATTCAGTATTCTGAGATTCTCGGGATCCAATGTCCCCAAAAATTATTATTTTTTGACCGCTCAGAGCCAGGCAGTGGTCTAAATAGTGCAAAGAGATCTCTAATTCAATGCGACAGGCATCACACAGACCTGTGTCATGGAGTCCATCACCATTTTGTGGCAGTTGAGCAGATTCTGCCCAGTTAGGACTCCAACCAGTGTACTTAGAGTTTTCCTTGTCAGGACAATGAGAGCTTTCCCAAACCTAAGGTTTGAGATCAGTTCTCGCGTACAGTCCTTCAGCTCCCTCCAGGAGCGTTGACATCAAATCCAGGCCTGTACGGCAGTCCTACAGACCTTCGTTGACATACCCACAACAAGCTCTGGTCCTTTGAAGTGACCCTGACTGCCAGCTTTTGCAAGGACAGGATAAAATCTGCTGTAATTTATAGCTGTAGTTTTATCCTTGAATCAAATATTCCTGTTTCTTGTTAAATAAATAATTCCCACCACAGTATATTTTCAAAATCCTTCAATTATTATTTAACATATTTCTATCCTTATTAGGACCGTGTATTCACTTCCATCTATATGCTAACGCTGACTCTTCCCCTAGACTCCATTCATACCTTAGTCCTAAACCAAACCCATATTAGGATCGGTCTTTGGTCCCCAAAAGGTCTATTGGTCATGACAAGGTTGGTTTTTATACAGGGAAGATCATAAAAAAGTAACAAATACCAGGTATACACACACACAAGTAAAAAACATCATCTCCCTTTCAACTTTGGGAGCCAGTGATAAAAAAGTTTGTTTGATCTTTAGTGTTAGTGAGTTTGTGTACCACCTGTGAGCCCTAAAGCAATGATCCCTTTCATGGATCAATGCTTCTCAACTGACAAATGTGTGATGTTGAAATTCACAGCAGAGAAGCACATCCTGACAGACCTGTGTGTGTGTGTGTCAGCTGAATGAACATGCACTCTGTGCTAAAGTTACAACACGATGGACAAACATTCCCGTCTAACAGCAGTGGACAGAATGGGATCAGCAACATGGTAACTGGCTTCACAACTGTGCATGTGAGAAGCAGGAGCAGCACCGAACTTTTAATCTATCCTGTATTTTCATCCAACTCAAGCAAGTCCCAGCAATGACCTGCACATCATTCCATCAATTCCACACACATGTACGTCTATAAAGACTGCAGGTGTTATGAAACAGTGTAACATAAAGGATCCACGCCAAAGCCTTTAATCAATCTAACCAAAGAAAACGTGCATTAGAAGCATTTTATGTGAACCGAATACATCAAACACACAATCATGGCTGTTTAACATCTGCTCAGCAGGTTTCTGCAGAGAGGTTTGGTTTAGACAAATATAGCAGGTGGCAGGGAGGTTTGTGGTTTGAAGATTTCTTACAAGGAAAATGTCACTGGTTTAATCTTAGACATGTTTCATCTGACAGTTTTATTCAGAAGACACCCAACCCTGTAAGCACTTCGGAGTTATTTTATAAAAGGAAAAGCTACTTTGAGACTTTAGAAGAAAAATCTACTTTGAGAAGAAATGTAGTTCTTGTATCATCGTCTATCTTTTTCAAAGGAACCTGACTCTTGACTTTTATGGGCCACAGAGCGACTAACAGTGCTACCCTTTTGGTAGCTAAAGATGAAAGATTGTCGACAGCTTCCTGGTTTAACAAGCAGCTTAAACTTATTAAATGATTGCTTTGTGGTTACTCTGGTTCTGAAGGCATCTGTTGCATCACTGTGGTACCACTTGGAGTCTGCAAACAGTAAAAGTTTAGACTCAAAAAGCTTTCATCTTCAGGCCAAGGGTAACACAAGATGTTCACTGTAAACTATTTCTATTAAATGTTGTCTGTTTTTAATGAAGGATTAACCACAGTGTTTGAAACTAATTTAGGACATTTATGAAGAAGTCCTGAAGGTTGCAAATGTAGCTTCTGAAGAAACTTCCATCAAGTTTCTTCTCTAAAGTAATTTGGGACTTACTTCTGTAACAATCCCGGCTGACTGAATGCCAAAATTCTGATGTATAAAATGTACAACAAGGGAACCAAAGTCATCTGCAGCCAGACTGAGCTGGTGCAACAGTCTGTATCCTTCTGTTGTTGGGGTCTCACAGAATTATGTAAGAAGGGGTCTGTTCAGTACATAGTGGGTGTTTCTTGGCTGTGTAGGCCAAGTTTGTCCTAACCATGATAAAAAGAGTTTGGAATCTGCGCTGGGGTTTTTTGGGTGTAGGCAGTTTGGCGTAACTGTGATTGGTCAGACTGACTTGTGAGGCAAGTTGAGCCCCACAGTCCTTGTATCAAAAACAACATTTCCTGTTTTCTATTTCTTTCAACTTCTGTTAAATTAAGATCTGTCATTTGAACATGAACATGTTTGGTATCCTGAGAATCTTGGCTAAAAGCTTCCAGAAACCATTTCTACATTCACCAAACACAAGTAAAAGCACAAGCAGTTGAAGCATATAACTTTAGACAAAATGGCATCAACACACATCTGTAAACACATTAAAGCAAATCATTAAAATGTTTTATCTTTTTTTTCTTGCAAAAATGCAAGTCAAAGCAAATACCTTGTTATTTCAAGCACAATTTTTCAATGAAACCCAATGGGGCTGAAAAGGTTAAAAGATAAGGTAATGGTATTTCATTTTATTTATTTATTTGTTCATTCATTCATTAAAAAAGAGAAAGCTATATACAATAAAAAAAACACATCATAAATAAAATTAAAAGAAGCAGAATGATAATAGTGAAACTGGTGTGAACATGTGAATATAATTAACTGATTTCTAATTTCATGCAGCAAGGACCGTACTGTCTCAAGTAATGACTAAAATGAATGTTCATAATTAAAATTCTAGGTGTTTCCTGGTTCTTTTGACCAAGTTACATGTCCCCCAGCTGCCTCAAGCTTCTTCAAACTTCAACAAATCTTGTCTTTACCAAACTCCTTCCACACAAGTCAAACAGACCAATCACGTCTTTGAAAACCTCATCCATCACACCAAGAACCTCCCACTCAGTGACTGCAGAGACCCCCTTCTCAAATTGAGTGTTTCTGGGCCCTGTGGCCAAATTTTGAGCAGCCAGTTCTTTAAAAATCATGATCGACTTCTGTGCGGCTAGATTACAAAACTGCACTTTTGGACACGCACATTATTTTGTATCGATTGAAGTGCACTTTTGCACAGATGTGGACCAGTTTTAAAATTTTTTCACTAGATGTGGATATTTTCCTCAGGTGTTTACTGTCAGAAGAGAAAGCAGGGGTCAAACACAGCTTTAGCCCTCCTGGACAAAACAAATGGTCAACAAATGGGCAACATCCTATTTTCCTAATGTGAAGAGGGTGGGGCTTAAAACCTGCCCACAGTGAAGTTTGTCTAAACTCCCCTTCAACTTTCAGGTTCCAGTCGGAGGTCTAGTTATATACAGTCTATGATTAGCCATAGATTTTTAAAAGGTATAGTTTTGAATTAGAGTTCTGCAAAGGCTGATTATCTTATTTATCCTGAATAAACATCTAAAAACTATTATATCATCATCCAGTCAAAATAAATAAGATGTCTATTAAGGTCATTTATTTTATTTTATTTAGAAAAATAATCATTTCATTTAAAACTAAATAACTAAACACAATAGAAGAAAAAATACATACAAAATAAATAAAATGAAAAGTAGCAGAAAGAATAAAAAAAGCTTATATTATCTGCCCTCTTTTTTACCAAAAATATTTTCAAGCAATAGTGATTTTCGAAAGAATCATTAGCAATTTACAAAAAAACTAAACTAAACTAAACTAAAACTAAACACAAAAAGGTCATTACCTACTTTATTGGTCAATTTAAATAAAGCATATGTGAAATGACAAAATGATCAATTAATTTTAATTTATAGGCATTTAATATATGTTCCTCTATCAGACTTTAACAAAAAATGTTAAGTAGATTAAAGACAGATGGATACAAAATCTGAAATAGTTTAAAACGTTTGGAAAACTAACCAAATGTAACTCTCTTCTATGTTTAAACGGCTTTTAAAAAAGCTTAATTTACCTGTTTGTCCGTTCTGAGCAGCAGCAAACAAGGCAGAGGTTTGGTTGTGGTTGAGGTGATAGTCTGGGTCAAGAAGAAGGGGCGTGTCCTCCACAGTGCTGGTAGAGGTGATGATGGGTGGCGGTGAGGTGATGGTGGTGGTAGTGGTGGTCAAGTCTGGTTGGTTAAGCAGCATTGACAATAAAGTGACATTTCCCTGGGAAGCAGCTTGAAGGAGCAGATGTTGCCTACTGTCCAGGGCAGCAGGCCCACTGCCGCTTAGAGGGGAGACTATGGAGGGACACCAGCCTGCAGGGGGGAGGAGGAGGAGGAAGAGGAGCAAGCATAGGTTAAACTAGGAGAGGAAGGACCAGGAGGGAGGCGAGGTCTCTAGAAATGCTGAAAGTCGGAGGTGGAAGGGAAGGAGAACAAATCAGATTTTCATACACATTCTATGAAACAGTCCTTCATATCAAATAAACAAGAAGCTGCTGACGGTGGAAGACTAAACAAGTTCAACAGTAATGAAGTGGAAACAGGAGCAGTGAGCATGTTAAAGACATTAAACCAACATGATGCAGCTAAACATTGTTTGAGCCAAACTTTCTCTTTTCTAAAGATTCAGAAGGTGACTAATAATCACGCTGAATGCTTAGGAACACATAAACAATGTGAATACTTTGTGCAAATTAGAAACGTGCAAATAATGTGAACTAAAACACAGAAAAAACTGTAGGTTTGTACATGCAGGGTTTTATATGGTAACAGCACTGTTCTCATAAAGTCCATACATTATGACCATCACATGAGAAATCTAAATTACTTCATGTTGTATGAGGCTAGATTCAGTCATCTTTCAACACGCCCTTACAGAGATTCTAGCAATCTTTAGGACAAACTGTCATTTTTTGTTTTTATAAAATCCTTGGACTTCCTCTAAAGTCAGCTGCAGTGTTGACCTGATGAGTTCTCCTCTCATGAGGAGGCTGAAGGGGAAAACAAAGACTGAAGATGTACTGAAGCTTTGTACTTTCCCACTAAATAATCACTGAACGGTCAAAGGCAAAATACCAGAGAAACATGTGGGAGGTGTTACTGTCAGAGAGCTCTGAATTTATAAAATCAGTCTTTTATCAGCAGTTTCAGAAACCTAAATCAGTGTGACAGTACTTTACTGAAACTATTTTTGAATATAATGAATTAAAGCATAGAAAGTTTAACAGCAAACAGAAATAAAAGGCTAATTTAAGAACACGTTGACTAAAGTAATCCAGCAACATTTGTTAATTTTTGTAGTACTTTGAACCTTTATCTGAAAACAAACAATAGTTTCTTCTAAGAGGATTTAAAAGTAAAATATTTTAAACTTGATGTAGATTTTAAAAAGTAAGAGATGAGATGGGCAAATCATTTGACACAACAAGCGAGTTTTCTGTTTACAAAAACAAACTAACTGTTAAAGACAGCTTCTTGTTTCATTATGTTAAAGCCAATATTACAGACATCAAATATATAATGCTTTTTATTTAATAAATAAAGGTATTATTAAAGAAAAATAAAACAACAAGGGGAATAAAGTGAAAATGTTTTGAACTAAATTAATAAAACACTGGTAAAAGTTGTAGACGTAAGGCTTTATGTCAGTCTACCAGGGACATATTTTAAACTTTAAAATTTTCACTAAAGAAATACATTTTGATCAAATGACAGCCCATTACCAACCTTTCCAAACTCAAAGCTAAAAAGTTATTTGCTTGTAGCTGACTTAAGTAATTTATCTAAAACAATAATCCATTTGGATTAAGCATCCTCTGTGAGCTTTGGTTTGTTTAACAAGTGAGGCAGATTTATGGGTTAAATTTAAATTTAGGCCTTAATTTGACTTTAATATTATGACTTTAACTTAATCCTGTTGCAGGTGTGCTCTGACCCAGAAACTCTGCAAACTGATCAGATTATGAAGCAAGCTGTAGTTTAGATAAAGCAGCCTGTTTGCATCAGATTAACATGGAGAGATGACAGACATCTTTGAGAACAATCAGTTTCAGAAAGTTGACATATTATTTGATATACGTTGTGTATTATGACCAATCAGCAGTGTCTGTGTGATTATTTTTGTCTCACACTGGTTTGAAGTTAAGCACAACAACAACTAAAGGTGTATAATGTAGCTTTAAAAATATTCACTATTCCTATTTTGTTGCCCCACAACCTGAAATTTAGATGTTTTATTTTAACTGAAAGCATACAAAATACAGGAAAGTTACACTGAAAGAAAAAAACTTGTTTAAAAAAGTTTGTAAAAAACAAAAACTGACAATGGTGTGTGCGTACGGATTTACCCTTCTGTTTTAAAACCCCAACTATCAACTTTAAGCCACATAATTAGTCAGCTAACATCAACTTTAAGCATTCCAAGTCAAATGATCTCAGTATAAACCCAGGTGTTCTGAAAGTACTAGAATAAACACCAGTTCAACACTTCTAAGGAGTAATGATTACCACCAAACATCAGTGGAGAGATCAGGGTTGAATTATAAAACAGCCCAAACCCTGAAAAACCCACAGAGTCCAAATAAATCCATCATTAGAAGATAGAAATACCACCACAGCTAACCTGCCAACACAGGCTGATCCACCAAAACTCATGAACCTGGTCTTTAGAGAAACAACCAGGAGGCCAAAGACAACAGAGGAGCTGGGCAGCCCTCCTGCAGAGGTGAGAGGATCTGTTCTTTGGAAAATAAGGAGTGAACAGAAAAAGCCACAACCACACACTGGAGAGTCCTCAAACATGTGGGGGAAGGTGTTTTCCATAAGGAGGAACTGGGAAAGTGGTCAGAGTTGAAGGAAAGATGGATTGAAACATCTGGTTGGCCTTTGAGAAAAACAATAACATTAAACCCAGCTGAAGCAACACTCCACTGGTTTACATAGAACCAGTTAAAGGTCCTGGAACAGCCCAGTCTAAACCCAGACCTCTTCCCAACTGAGAACCTCTGGTCTGATTTAAAGAGCGTTCATCCAACCTGCAGCAGGTTGCTCAGGAGGAGATGGAGTATTGATTTTGAAGAGGTGAATAAATATGCACGCACCACTGTACAGTTTTATGTTAGATTTACTTTAGTTACAAGTTATAAGTTGTTTTTTTGCCATTGACAACAAAACTAAGAACATGTCAAGGGCTGTGTCCAAATTCAGGGACTGGGCCCTTCGAAGGACCTGGTCTAGGTGGGCCGGGTCCTTGGTCGACAGCAAAAGACTGGAAAAAAGTGGCTGGAAACCTTTGATGGTCTAGCCCAGGGTTATTCAACTGGCAGCCATTACAAGCAGGAAAAAACATCTCTGGTCGGCCTGTGATGCATTATGGGATATGCTGGACTGAGAAGGATTGATCGGATCTGTCCCTCAAATCGAGGAAAAAGGTGGACACATTTGTCGATCACAAACAAACTCGGCTTTCGGAGGACACAGCCCCTGAATTTGGACACAGCCGAGTGTATATGAGCCTATGGTCATTTTGATCTCTGTAAAACTGTATAAAAAACAAACCAGTGATTATAATTAAAATCAGGGTACATGAACATGCAGAAACAGCTGTGTGGAAAATGCAAACACACCGTGTTACCATTCACAGGTATATTTAAAGATAGTTCCAGTTTTTTTACTTTCAAACTTGTTTGAAGACTACACTAAAACTAAAAAGAGGTCAACAAGGCAAAATGCACACTTAAGAGCCCTGCGTTGACATTACAAACTGGAATTATCTTTAATCATCCAAAATCCAAACAAACTGTGGCACTGAAGCACATTACAAAGTGAATATAAATGGTAACATTTAAATAGAAACAACTGAATGTTATCAGCGGTCCAAATGAGAGGAGTGCAGGAAGTAAAGTGATGAGGGCATGCTGCAGGGGGTGGAAACAGGAAAGGGGAGGAGAAAGCAGCCTCTGGCACCAGCTTCAGAGAGGATAGGGGTTACTTATAGGAAGGTCAACAAACCCATCAGAATACACAGGAGTGTCTCAGTTCCCTGACTTAATTTGCCCTGAAATCTTCCTTCCATTTTGACCCCGTCTGCTGCTGATACTGACATGGCTGATGTGACAGCGTGAAAACAGAGGAGCCCAAAGGGAAGGATGAGTAGAGAGAGAATTTAGTGAGCAACGTTGGGTCGGTTCAGGTGGTTCTGAGTGGCGTGTAACAAACTGATCCCTGCGCTGGGCTAACCCTGGACCAGGCTAAGACTTTGGAAAGACGGCTGAAGAGGAGAGTTGGGGGTGAGAAATGGAGGGAGGCGGTGCTGAGACAAGCCTCTTTACCTGATGCTGTTGCCAGGGGGCTGCCTGCTGAGGAACAGGGGCTACGTGAGCATGGAGCACTAACGGAGGAGGAGATGGAGGGGGGGTTTATGAAGGAGGGGCTACTGACAGTGATGGCAAGGCTGATGACTTGGGGGCACTCCGCACATGCTGCTGCCGGCTGCTGCTGCTGGGGGCCCCCACAGGGCCCCGGCGAGCAGGGTGGAGGGCAGGCACCCACCTGAGAGGCTGTCAGGGCCGGTACCAGGTCCAGGGCAGGTTTGGGCGGAAGCTGGGGCGTTGCTGGCTTTAGGCCAGCCCCCGGGGAGCGTCCGCTGTCCCCTGCCGCCTTGATGGGCGGGTGGGGGGGAGAGGGGGTCTGGGAAAGCCCTGGCTTTTTGGGAGGTATGGGGGGAGGGTTCCCCCGGTCGATCCTGGCCACGGTGGGGGACTTAAGGCCAATGGGGTGGCTCAGGCGGCCAGGGAAAGGCCCCCCCTCTGAGGCGGAGTGGGGTAGACTTGGACGGAGGAGTCCCGGACCTCCTGCAGGGGGGCTCGTGAAGCGGGACAGGACCTGGGTGACGGTGTGACGTGCTTGCTGCTTGGCCGCAAAGTTGTCACGGTTGGTTGGGGAGAGGTCACGAGCAGGAGGACTCTGGGACGCTGTGCCGTTTTGGTCCTGTTCCTGAAACTTGTAGCGGGCCGCCTGGACACGGGGGCTGACCCCTGTCGGTAATACATGGGGGGCCTGGCCCTCTGAGCCATTTTCTGTCTGTACCAGTCCTCCTGAGCTGCTGTGGACAACCCCTCTTCCAGCTGTTTTTGGCAAGCTAAGGCCCACATAGTTGGCAGGGGTTGGTTTGACAGGTATGGTGAGGGGGGTCTTCTTAGAACCCTCAACCTCAGTAGGGGGCAGGTCCGTTTGGCAAAATGCTGTTCGAGAGCTTATGGGCTCTGTGGCCACAGAAACAGATGTGAAAGCTTTGGGTTTGGGGGGTGTACTGTGGGCCGCAGCAGGTTCCCCTTCAGTAGCAGCAGGTGGGGGGACTTTAACCCCGTCCTTCCCATCGCCGCGTTCAGTCCTGAGCTGTTCCAACTGCTGCCGCAGACTGTGACTCTCCGTCTCCTCGCGGCCCAACCTGGCACGCAGCTGCTCGCGCTCTGTGTCGAACTCCGACAGCTGCTTCTCCATCTTGGCCTCCGTCTGCTGGCCGCGTTGCTGCTCGCCGCTCAGCTCCTCCCGCAGCCGGCCCGAGGTGCGGCTCTCCTCGTCCAGGCGGGCCTGGAGCTCGTCAAAGCGCTGCGACTCCTCCACCACCCGCGTGGCCAGCTGCTTGCACTCGCGCACCAGCATCATCACGATGTGTTTGTTCTTTTCACGCTCGTCCTTCAGCTGCGCCGTCAGCTTGCGGTGCTCCTGCTCCAGGCTCTGGAGCTGCATCTTCTCCATCTCCAGCTGTAAAATAAAGGAGAAAAGTGTCATCAATGTAACAGAAATATACACAAGACTTAGGTTACGTTCACACTGCAGGTCTCACTTCTGATTTATTGTGTAGATGTTCACATTTTAATTTTAAACACACCTCCAGAGACTGTTTTTCAGAAAAGCAACTAGTGAAAATCTAGCGACTCTTTTCCTGGTGTTATTGAGACTTATAGAGACTCTGACATGAACGCAGTGGGTGCTGCTGAGAGCTCCTCACTGGTCCAAAGCACAGACACAAGATCACGCTGCTCCCTCCCTGCTGCAGACAGATATCATCCCATCAAGACTTCATGTTCATAAGAAGCTGCTGTTCATCCATGATGGGATGTTAATTAAAACATTTCTATGGCTAAAATAGATCCCTATAAAATTACTTTGAGAGTCCTTTTTGTCAGTAATAAAAGGGAGAATTAGAGCTGTGACAGTAAAATAAAAATAATAATCTATTTATATTAAAAAAGGAGCAACAGAAGAAACTTTATATTATTGTTCTCTTGTCATACTGTCTCTAAAGACCAGAAGGATGGCTGTCACGAATTCCCCAATTTAGAATTAGTAAAACCATTTAAATATGAAAAATGCTTTTGCAAAACTAATAGTTTAAATAGTAAAATAAATAAATAAAGTAGCGTGACATTTATTAGGAATAAAGACTTCTGGTGCATTGGTGCGTGCGGGGGTCATTATGTTACCGCTATGTGGTATCTAGTTATATTAGTGAAAGTTAAATAAAAGCTATTATTTATTATTTTTTATTTCTGTAGCTATTTATTTGTTAAATTATTTTTCAGTGACTTTATAATTACACACTTTTTAGGTTAATAAAAAATTGGGATAATAATCGAGATTGGACGATATCAAAAAATAATTTGTGATAAAAAAATGTTTTGCCATTTCGCCCAGCCCTACTACAGAGAGGGCTCATATTGATAAGACACACTGACTCTGTTCCTTATATGGCTACAATGATCACAAAGTGTAAAATATCAGACTGGATCTTAAATTCAGTTTACAATACACAGTTTCCTACAAGACAAAATGAGACATGGGCGTTTAGACTGAGGTTCCTTTGAAAAGCATCAGATATGCATCTGATTCAGAACCACATATTGAAAAGGCTTGGGTCAGATTTGAAATAAAAAATAGATTTGTCTTTTTGACTACAGAGTGAACGTAGCCTAAGTCACTGTTAAAATGCAGACATCTGATGCCGCACATTTGATGACCTTTTACATCTTTTTCCAAAACTCAGGAGAAGCAAATCAAATATCGTGACAGAAACAGCACAATATGAGGTGAATTTACTTTAATACTTGATACGTCTTCAATGTTTTTAATGAGTTTTCTTCTGTCCAGACATGTTAGTCAGAAGAGCCTGCAAATTAGCTGAATAAGTTCATCTAAACACGTCTGGTTTAAACATGTCTAATTGTCTACTTGTGGCTTGAGATGTCCTCAGAGAGACACAGTGTCTCTGCATTCGCCTGACTTTAGCTGTGTCACAAATATGCCTGCTTCTATATCTGGTGCATTTGCTATTGTTAGCTCAGAGCTGGTTTCACAGAGGGTAGCAGGGCTTAAACCCAGGCTCTCCATCCAACTACAAAAACTCTATTACGTTAACAAGCCTGAAACAACAGATGCTAGTTGGACTGGAGACAATTCACGTCCCAAAGTAGATCTGCCTCTTATCCTCAACCACCCTGACACTTCCTTCATCCCAAACCATTAGGGACTACTTTTCTCCACCAGCTGAGGCACAGGAGTGGTCCACGTTTACAGGCAGGCAGACCGGGAGCGTCGAGGGAACGCCAGTTGTTACTCAAAAGAAGGCGCTACGACTTACTGCTAATTGGGTGAGGATTAAGTCTGCTGCCTGCAGATCGTATTTAGGGATGCTGTGAAGGTGATGACAGACTGAAACCAGACAGGAATAATACAAGTTTTTAACATATATTTCGAAACCGCTATTCGAAGTTGTCCAACTTTTAAATCTTTACAGCTGTGATGATTTGTGAGTAATTACAGGATGGTTAAGACTTTAGATGTTATGTCCAACTCTGTCCCCTGCTTGTGTTAATCCCTCAAACATCTGCAGGTAATTATTATTGAAGTATGTAAAGCTAAACTGATTCAATAACACCTTACTGTGGGAAAACACCTCTTGGGTTTTTGCTTAGTAAATAAATAAAACATTAATGGCGTTCAGAAAAAAAAAAAAAAAAATCTTTTCACCTTCTTTGTTTGATGGGTTTCAATACAAAAACAAAAAAAAGCATGCAACGATACTAATGATTTCTGTACTGTATCTAAATAAGCCAGTTAGAATAACAAATTTTGCTGAATAACAAATTTTCTCAGAAATTACTGTGATTATTTTTACCTCCTGAGACTTGATGTTCATTTTTTTCCCCAGATACATGGGATTAGTAGGACCTAATATTAGGGCTGGGCGATATGGCCCCCCAAAAAATCTCCAATTTATTTCATCCCAAATTTGATTTTGGATTTTTATCGATTTTGCTTCTCACTTAACAGAGTGCCTCTGTTTCAGGTGTCGAAACCAATTTGTTGAACTCCTGCTGAGGACACTGGGTCTCAAAATGTCATGCTTGTTGAGGAATACCTGAGCCACTACCATGCAAAACTTGTCAAACTTTATGATAGCCTTTCTGTGGGAAGCATTTTTCTGGTAATTTGAACAATAAAACAGCCAGCTGTTGACTGGAACAAGTTAATTGAAGTGCATTATCATCATTATCATCATCATCAATGACAACGTTCAAATTGTTCCTCAGTTTGAAGAACAGATTATGTGACATGATGGCAGGAAATCTCAGAACATTTGACCAAATCATCCTTGGTATAATTAATTGGTTGGACAAATGTAACACTTACTGTACAATAAATATTCACATTTTTGAATTGTTCTAAATATTCCCAGATTTGTCTAACCACAATTTGTGACCAAATATACCACTTACAATTACTATTTACATTTGTGAACTCTTCTGAATATTCAAAGATTAATCCAAACACATGGTACAATTATCAACAAAATAAAGTCCCAATGTCCTCAAATGAGGACTTCATCTTTACCAATATTGTACTTTGCTACAATTGCAAAAATGAGTCAAATGTTGAAGCTAAATATGTGACTGCATAATTATGAACATTTGTTTAACCTCAAAAGTACGTTTTTTAAATTAAATTTTGCTGAAACAGCAAGTTTCTCAGTGGATCTGCGCTCGACAATGCAGCCTAGGTGGAGTAGTCAAACACAGATCCACTGATTCCTCAACACAGAGCATCTTTAGAAAACAAGTTGATAAAATAATTTTAAAAATCTGTATTGTTTAATACAACTGTGTATTGAACCTAAAGCACTGTTCCATATGGTTCAATATGGGTACATGTATTGTTGGACCCCTAGTATGTGAGTACATTTATACTTCTGTCTCATTCTGTCTCGCTTCACACAGCAAAATATTTGAAGATATTAAACTAGAGTAATATGATGTAGAAAGATCTTAGAGGCTTCCGACTTGGTGTTTCCTAGACACGAGTTTCCTCTCTGCTAAGCTTGCAGGGAGACTCTTTCTGAAAAGGTTTATCCTCATACTGGAGCATCAAACAGGAAACTGGAGGCATTATGACAGGAGAGAGCAGCTGGTGCAGCTCCTCCAGAGAGTTAGGGATGGCAGATTAAAAAAAAAAAGAAAAACTTCAGGACCGCTTTAAGAAAACACAAATCCTTTTCCAGCAGATGTGTCCTCGCTTTAAAATTCTACCACACCGCATGTTAACCAACAAAGACTAATGAATACTGTCTGTTTTACAGCTGTGAATATTGTGGCAGGAAAATGGAAGGGGGAACCCGCGCCTGACTTCAGAACTGATTCAAAAAGTAGATGGGGGTAAATGTGCGACTTCTGACTGGCTGCCTGCATTCAGCTTTCCTGGGACCTCGTAGATAATTCAACAGCTTACTCACGGGTGGAAGGCAAAAGTGGAAGAGGATGGAGGGGATAAAGATAGCACGAACCATCCGGGTGAAATTCACTCTACCCAGCAACCAGAAGATTCCTCTGAGAACGCTGAGCCTGAGAGTTTGAGCTGTGTTCGTGTGTCTGCTGTTGTTGGTCATTTTAAAAAAGTCCAACCATTCAGCTCAGCCTGAAGGGGTTTAATTCAAGTGTGAAACCAGCGGTAACCTAGTGATTTATTCTGTGCTAAACAGAAAAGGGTTACTACCATTACAGTCCAGCTAAAGTTCTTACACATTTTTTGTTTTAAAGTTCCAGTTTTCTTCTTAAAACTCCTGCTGGCAGATTTATTGCCACTGCCTGAATAGAGCTCCATAAAATCCTTTTTAGTGTTTCCCAAATTCCACTTTTTCTGTTTATCAGTTCATTGTAACCATATTTATTGACTTAAAGTGATTGAAAGATGATTTAACAAATGAATAGTTACAAAATTACTTTTAATAATACAAAACAATGTGCCTTCTCCGGGTCGGGGAGGAGATCCTGCCCCAAGTGGAGGAGTTTAAGTATCTGGGGGTCTTGTTCACGAATG
>JARVGW010000002.1:178426-188913 GCA_031762495.1 Anablepsoides rubrolineatus | reverse complement strand
GGACCAATAAAGGCTCCAGTTTCAAAGAATTAGAATTTTCTGTCAGTTATTTCATGGTGTGGGCTTTACAGGGTTAAGAGTGGAGGAGTTAGAGGGACACTGGTTATGACCTACTTCCTGAGCTCCTCATCAACCGCTTCGACTCAGTGAAGATTTCCGCAGGGCTACAGGCAGAATACATGTGCAAACATACCAACAGACTATCTAGTACTCAGAACAGAAATCTTTGACGGGTAGTTTGGTTCTGGACTCACTTCAAACCTGTTAATGTACACGTGTTGAGCTTTGACTTAGGACAGGGTATGTTAAACACTCCCTTAATAATATTGATAAAGTGATGAGTGAATTACAAGACATGCATCATCTCTATTTGTGTCAGACCTCCCCTGGAATAGAAAATATCAGGTTTCGAAAACACATGGCGGGGGGCCTGTACAGGTCACCTGGTAGAGAATGATCCACTGACAAAGACTTTATGGCACCGACTGAGGTTTTAATTTTCTCATAAAGCTTTCGTTGATGTCAACTTCCCCCCTCATTATGTATTTTTATCAAACTTTACCAAAATTTTAAAGGAAAAATAAGATCAAAAACAAAATTACTAAAACTTTTGACCAGTGAACTGATAAGACCTAACCTAACCGATGAGGACTACTTCATAGTTCTAAGCCTAAGACATTAAGAACTCTGTTCTTATTGACGTAGCTGCATGACAAATATTACATCATATAATTTACACAAACCTGTTGTGTGCAAAAGCTAATGGCATAACCTTTTCTCACAGATATTGTGTAAATGATCAGAACTTATGCAGAAAAGTTGGTGAAATACACTGATTTTGTTTTGCTTCAAGTGGTCCACAGAGGATCATCTGGCTGAGGATGAAGACAAAAAACAAGACAGTTCCAGAAAAACTTAAACATTAAAACAGATCTTATAAGCGTAGCCTTAGAACTCATGAAAGAAAAGGTCAGCAACAGCGTGGAGATACAGGCTGCTTGTTTTCGCATCTGTGCGCAACATTTACCTCGTGCTTGCGTGGGGTTTTTCTGGGTACTCCGGTTTCCCCCACCCCTAAAAACATGTACAATAGGTTGCCTTCAGGCCCAGGCCTCCCTTGAAAAAGAGATCTGAGATTCCAACGGGACTTGACTGGTTAAATAACGGTAAATAAAATAATAATAAATAAATTTATGTTATCTTCTTTCACAATTTCTTTGTCTACAAGGGGGTGCGCTTCAGCCCAGCAGCGTATGAACAGGTTCCCTCACCATTGTGCATCACAATGCAAATTAGCGCTCCTGGGTTAACAACAACTTCTTCCTCCTTCTCTTCTAACATTTTCTTTCATATAAAAGTATAATTAGTCCCTGCGAAAAAAAAAACATCTCACAGATTTCTTACTGTCTTATGGAGTATAAACTAGCCTTTAGCTTTGATCTTTTCCTGTATTTCACAAGTGTTTCAGTGTTTAGTGGCTATTTGTAGTTCTTGTTACTGTGTTCAAGTCTTTTTTAGTTCCTGGTTTTCTTGTTTTAATAGTGACTTTAGAGTGACATACACAGATGTGATGAGTTCCAACATTAACATACTAAAAACTCATCCAGCAGCCACACTAATAAAACTTAACATTGTTGAAACTAAAGGCCTGGCTGCTGAAACCAACATCAAAACTTAAAATAATATATTTTTTTTATTTTATTCAGCAGCATTTCTTTCATTTTTTTCTCATGATTTACAGTTTAAACACTTACTGAAGTCAAAGATCTTGTAGTATTTAAGTAGTCCTCAGCGTGTCTGAGTGTGTGTGTATGTAATGGATGCAATAAACACACACATGCTCTTTCATCTGACAGATAGTCCACTCCACTGGGAACAGATCCATCTTCTGCACGGACTGAAACTACGCACCAAAAACCTCAAACTGGTTTGGACTGAACCATTTTTACTAGAAACAGGGAGGCTGGCTGTTTGGGTCTCTTTAGCCTCATTCCTGAGTGGCATGTCAGTGGGTGGCAGTGAATCACGACCCTGTGAGATTCTGAAGACGAGTCTGGGTTGGGGAGGTGAGGGGTGGGGGTCTGGTTGCTAGGCAGCCGACTGATCAAAGCAAGATGCTGATTGGTTTGTGTGAGCTGAGCTGAAAGCAGGCCTGATTCTCCATCACCAACGCATGCAGACAGTGTTTTCAGCTAAAACTGAATCCCTTACATCTCAGGAACGTGGTCTGAGATTGCATAAAAACTGTCAAGCTGTCAAATTCTTGAGTGACAATTGTGCCTACACCCACTCTCAGCTGACGAATAAGGGATTAACAAACTCAAATCCTAAATAAAACTAATAATATTCTACAGTAATTTGTTTGACGTTAATAGAATGAAACCACATTTTGTTTCGGTCATGAATTTTGCACGGCACATGACGGAATGTGCTGGACAAGCTTAGTGAAGCATTACTGTAAATAAATGGGAGCGTTTTACAGGTCAGAGAGCATGCTGTGATTGTTAGTACATCTCGGGTTAGTTGCTTATACCAAAGAGAAGGAAAGATATAGAGAAACAGAGTCAAAAAGTCAAAGATTTGTGTTGAAAGAGAGACAGACTTCAAGAGATGAGCAATAATGAGTTACAGGCTGCAAGACCTTCTATCAAACCAGATCACAAGACAGAGAGTAACAAAAAAAAAGTGAGCTTTGAGAGAAAGGATGTCCAAAGATGTAAGAGAACAAAAAAACAGATGAAGTATAAAAGATGAGCAATGCTGATTGTGTTTGGGGAGGGGAGGAGCAGGAAAAGCCCAGCAACAGGGCATGCCTTAAATAGCTTGATGGTAGAAGATGACGTGACACTGGAGAAAGCCTGATGGCTGGGGGCATGTGTTTTGTTGCACTAAACATGCATGAACCCAATGCTGACAGCAGCTCCAGGGGCTATTAGTCATATGTTGGATCACATGAACCCCCTGAGAAAGCCTAGCTGCGCCAGGCCGGATGGCGGTGGGTGGAAACACAGACCACCCATCTGAATTTTCAATCGTCCATCGATAAGAGCAAAAACCCAATCCTCCGTAAGAACAGGATTAAAAACCGATGGTACAGTCAGAAATAAATGTAATGTAGTTTAACTTTTATTTCACCAAGAGTCTACAACATTAAAAACTGTAAGTTTCTGAGCCACATCGAGGTGTGGAGCATTACTGCATGGCTGTGAATGAGAGGAAGAAAACACGACAGGGTCACACGTGGTTCAAGTCATGAAAGAGTCATCTACGTGTGGTGGTGTCTCACTGGGCAGCAACTGTTGGACACTAGTTGGTGACTCAGAACTGCAAGAAAATTAGCAAACTTTGCATTGAAGTCTTACTAAATTCTGAGTATTTCCAACCAAGAAACTTTGTTGCCCACCTCCGCTCACGATGCACTTAGGGATGGGTACCTTTGACATTTGAATCGATTTGGTACCAATATCCGGTACCTGGGAATCGGTATCGATACACAACGGTACCAATTTTAGGTACTTTGTGTGTGTGTGTGTGTGTGTGTGTTTTTTTTTATAATAATCTGAAATTTTTTTATTTAACATATTTATTTCCCAATATATAAAATTTAACAAATATCGAGACAACTAGGGCTGAAACGATTCGTTGAATAATTCATGTAATTCAATTACAAAAATTCCTCGAGGCAAATTTATCTGCCTCGAAGCTTCGTAAAAAAATACATACTGTTATAATCAACGCACTTTCGTCTGCCCAAAATATTATTTGTGTTACACACAATGCTACAATGTTAGCACTTCTGCTAACGATTACACTGTTGACGCGTCGTGCTAAGAGCTATAGTTAGCTTTAGAAGAAAACGAAGAGTGCCGAAACAAAGCGCCCAGAAAACTACGAATTATAAAAAGCATGGGAACATTTAAAACTAAACAGAGAGCTCTTCCTCACAGAGAGCTATGCAAAGGATTCCTACAGTAATATAAAAATGATCAAATTCAATAATAAGAGCAACGTTCAGGGCTGAGCAAGAGCCAAACTATTTCTGTACCTGGGGAACAACTTTTCAGACAGTTCTATAAACACATATATCAGCTCCAAGATATGTAAGTAAGGGAAGCATTCAGTGCAAACATTAAAGGCTTTGTAATTCTATATATTCCTGCAGTTAATCCTAATCTACTGGCCTTCACTCCTCACCTGTGAAATCATCCCTTTGCCTCATTTTTATTGCAAAACTGCCTAATCTGTAGAAATGTAGATCAGTAGAAAACATTTTGACAAACTGTCCAGCCGTGCACAAAGTCATAGGAGAAGATTATGTCTATGATTTAAACAATAAAAACCTCTTGTAGCAGCAGCAGGTATTTGTTGACAAGCCTGGAAATTGGACTTGATATTTGGATGAAAAGCAAAACATCTTAAAAAAAAAGTCCAGTTATTTTTATTGTTCTTGATGACTGAGAAGTAGCGGTGTACCGATACCCTTACTGAGCCCGATGCCAGCAATTTTTAAAGTACTTGTTCAAAATGCCCCAGTACCATATTTTTTTCTTTGCGTGGATGTTCACATTTTAAATGCGACCTCAATCAGACTCCAGCGTGAACTCTTCACAGCGTAGATGCGACCTGCATGCACAGAAGATGATGTGACCTCACACTAAGCTCTCATCGCTACCTGCAGATGCTACATGTTAGCATGTCGATTCTGAAGCTAAATATTCTGACCTGCTTGTTTAGATCACTGTTTGCACCGAAGCAGCTGACCAGATGGTTAAAATGTAGAGTGCATTTATGGAACTAAGCAACATGCTGGAAGTACAACTAATTAAAGAACAGAACTTTAGTATTGACACGGCCCAACGCTTATGTTACTATCATACAGTATATTTCTGTAGATTAGACATTCAGGACATGAACAAATAAATAACAAAGATGAAGCAGCTTGTCTTAATGTACTGTCGCTGAAGATGTGTGAAGCTACGAGATTTAAACAGCAGAACTTGAGGTTACTGTCATTTTTGTTACTTGGATTGACTCGTATTCCCCCACCTCACTGATGTAAATGTCAGATCAAATGTGACAGGAATGTTCAGGGTGCAGTAGCTTTAAAAAACATCATATATGAATCTGATTTAATAAAGATTCTGAATGTTAAAAAGTGTTTTATAAACAATGTGTATTTTTTAAGCTCTAACTCAGTAAGCACTCAGTATCAGTACTCTGTATTGGCGAGTATCCAAACTGAAGCACTCGGTTTGAGAAAAACTGGAATTGGGACAGCCTTACAGAGAACCTTCAGCAGTAAAGCCACTGAAATCATTAATTGATCCTGCAGAGTAAAACACAACAGACATTAAAACACTTTAGCTATTTAAGCTTCTTGGTCACATTTTGTTGTGTAAATTAATAAATAACAGGGCAGAGCTTTGTATAATTACTGCAAAGTGAACATCACCACAAAACGGTATTCAGTGTAAAACCTTTGTAGGACATGTTTATTTGTAAATATAATTAATGAAACTTGGTTATATTTCAGTTTCTGCTAATATGAAGATATGCCAGCGAGTTCACCACAATACTTTCAATACTTAAACTTCTTACATGTGTGGAAGCACAGGTTGATCCTAAAATAAGAGTCTACTGTATATAAACCTCTCTCTCTGGCTTTGTAGAACTATTTTTGTGCCAGAGGGAAAGTACCACTGGCCATCAGCCCAGGACCTCATTGGGTTCTGGCTTATGAAAGAATTTTTATCTCAATTGGCCAAAATCAGGGTTTTTTTTTTTTTTAAAGAAAACTGGTAAGAGGAGCTACATCACCTTGTTAATGAACCTTACACCCTCAGCTCGAGTACAAAAAAAAAACATCTTTAATTAGCAAGACCCGAGTAAAAATGTGGTCTCCAGTTCCTTCCAGAGAAGCCCCTGGCAGACAGGAACAGGGGACGTGTTGTGGCCAGCCACCATATTCATGTGATGTCTCTGTCTATTAGCTAATCTCATACGATCGTGTTTCCTTGTTTCTCCAGGATAAAAGCTGGTACGATACCTCAGCTTATTTAGCCAATTTCTAATTACTCTGTGGTACGGGAGCCATTTAATAACAAACTGACACCACAAACAATCGCTTTGCCGAGCCAGAGGACGTCTGGTCCAAGTTATTGGTGTGAGAACAGAAAAGCAGCCTGAGATGTAAAAAAATCAAAGTGAACAATTGTGACATGCATTTGATGGGGGGAATAAAGGTCCAGTCAGATGGATTTGTGGGCAAATTAGAAAATAACAGATTATTCCAGCATCATTGAGAGTACAGCAGCTGAAAGAAAAGGTTGCCTTTCTTTCAGGAAGGAGGGGGAATTGGGGGTAAAAGAGGGGGGGTTAATCCATTTTGTCCAAGGTGGCATCAAACAGACGTTTGTCACCATCTTTCTTCACATTTAACCAGCACAGCATCTTTTTGCTCTAGATTTAAATCACAGACATCTACTTCACGATCTGTTCTGCTCTTTAAATCTGTCCTTCCCCCCCCTTTCTCCTCTTTTTTTTGTCCTTTCTTCCCGTCTTCCTCTTTCTCAGCTGGGCTTATCTGCAACAGAATGAATAGACCCATTGTTCTTTGTGAGCTCTGTGGAGGCAGCTGGGAGAAACGGCCACTTTTAGTGAAAAATGAATAAGATATCCGTCTGTGGAGAACATCGAGGCTCCTAATCCCAGAAAATACACCAAGTGATGACCGTAGTCAGAAAGTACCTCCATCTATATGAGTCTTCAGACACTTAGAAACAAAGTGAAAAGGCCCAAAACTCAAGAATGGACATTGTGCATTGTTGGCTGAAAAGTGTGGCTATATGAAGTACCAAAACTGACTTAATTAAAATAAGAAGTAAAAATGTATAATTTTATAATTTAATTGACTTTTACATTTATTTTTCCAGTTTAGTCCCAACAAATTATATATTTTAACACATTTATTTTTCCTTTTACATGCATTTATGTCCAATCAGATGGATTGACTGTCTTTTACATTTTTTTGTCTCCTGCTTTTACCTTATTCATTTCTGCCTCATTATGCAAATAAGGTGGGCTTGCCCCTTTTGTTGTAGCAGCTATTTTGGATGAGACGTTTTTTTATTTATATAAAAAGATTGAAAATAACATTAATTATAAAATATTTAATCGTAAACACAAGTTTTTATGAATAAAAAAAACAATAAGCTAAATTTAAATTTAAAAAAGAAATGGACAACCTTTCTCGAGTTTCGAGATATTTTCATTTTATAAGATTATTAGTGTCTCCAATCTGAAAGATTTTCTGACTGGTTGAGCAAATTACTTTTAAATTAATTCAGTTATATTCAGATATTCAGACTTATAACTTTTTAGACTGAAGAGGGTGTAGTTTAGAAATTTATAAATGTTTCGAAACTTTGTTTTCCATATTTATACACATTTTTAAAACTTTTTAAGACAGTGAAATACTAAGTGTTAAAATAAATGGTGGAAGAGACTGAAAGACTTAAAAGAAAAAAGAGAGATAGAACAAACTGGAAATTCTAAATATAAAAAATAAAAAATGTATTTTATGCTGAAGCTCTTAGCTCTGTGAGGCAGGCTCAACGTGAGAAAAACTGAACAAAATGTCAATCAACCACAGGACAGCAGAAGGAATAGGACTGCCACCTGTTCAACCCTTCATCCCTGCTGGAGCAAAAACTGTGATTTATGTGTCTTTTCACCATATTCATTATTATTATTTCTTCCTGTTGCACATTAAAGTTTTATTAAAAGAATAAAAAAAACTTGGGAGGACAATCCCTAAGTGGAACATGGGCAAGCTGAGATGACCTAAATACAGAGGAGAAGGTCCTGCATGGGTTAGTTCGGAAATAACTTGACATTCTGGCCCCTGAGGAGAATATAAAAAAACCCTCCAGCTCCTGGGTGGGACAGGTTCAGTATTTAGTAACCACAGATCAATATATCATCCATTAAACCCCCTCTATTCCTCCTCCCTTCATCACCCTGCTTTTATGCATAACCACAGAGGACAGAACAGTTCAGTTCTGGCACCGGAGCATATTTTTTAAATCCCACAGTGTGCTGGGAGCAGCATCAAGCTAACCTGTTTCCCCTCACCAAAGGGCACTGGTAGATACATTACCATCTCTGCCATTTCAACTCATTTAAAATATTAATCTTGTTAATGTATCCTTTATACTTGGCTTTCAGTCCTCACTGAGGAGCTAAAAGAGTCAGAACAAACCCTTCAATCATTGGTTTATTGCTGCTACTTGGGCAGGTTGTGTTAGGTGGACACAGACGTTTGATCACACTGGCCTTTTCCGTCAGAATACAAAGAGCTAACCAGTCTCTAAGCCAGCTCCCTTTCTGCAGAGGCAATTAGGAAGGCTTCTTATCAGCTGGTAATTACAGAGGGAAGAAAGGAGCAGCGGGGAAGTGCCTTTCATTGTGGTCATACAAGCGTTGTGCACATTTCTGAGATAGAGCCATCAAAACATTCTCCTCACAGCTTTCCAGACATTTCATCATAAGTCCCACAAACACAATCATAATTACAGCTAACTGCTTCAGCTGCAGGATTTAACACAGACAATCTGATGGAAACAGTAAGATGAGTGTCTGAGTGTGGAAGTGTGATGACTCACCCTCAGCGCTTCAATAACCAGGTCTCGGGCCTCCAGCTCGCCCTCCATGATACTCAGCAAGGTGAGCAGCTCCGGCTTGCTCAGGTTATCCATGTTGAACTCACATTTCTGAAAGACACACCACAAAAAAAACAAAGACACAAAATGATTTTAAAACAGATCATAACAAACTGACAGAGCTGAACAAGAGGCCGTGCCTCTAAACATTCCACTTTTCAGAAGTTTAAAAACTTTCTCGGTTCACAAACTAGGTGAGCATCTTGATTATGATGATTTTAAAAGTGAAGAGAAACAGTCAGTGAAAATAAATTGAATAGGTTCCAGACTATCATTTCACCTGAAAGTACAACAGCTTCAGAAAGTAACCAGACATGCCATCACTTTGTGAATAGTGTATTTTCTGGCTTCATGAAGAAGCTTCCATCATCACGAGCTGTGCTTGGCTGGATTGGTGGTTTATGATTGACCAAAGGTGCTAAAACATAGACCTGTGTTTGTGACTGGAGCTGTTCAGTGAAAGAAACACAAAACTGAAAAAAAGTGTGCACACAGACCCACACTCACAACTATGTATATCCAGTATCTCACCAGGCTCAGGCTGCAATCGTTACAGACTAGTTAGTGATTCAAAACTGCAGGAAAATAGTTACATTTCTGAATTTAAAGTTTTACTGAAATCTGAGTGTTTGCAACCAACTCTAATATATTTATACTTTAAAAAACAAATTTGGACCAGTTTTTTATCATCAGCAGGGTTTATACAGCTGGATGTTCAGCACAGTAGTTTCATCTGTTTTCTGTAGGACAGCTCCCCTGTACCTTTCAAAATAAAGCTCTGAATCTTTAGTATTATGAAAAATAAATTGAAAGAGTATCCACAGTCTAAACAGTCATGTTGCATTTTATCCAACTTTTACATGATTGAAGCAGGAGTACACGGACAAACACAAATTCAAGTACACTACACATCTTTAGCTACAGTCCAGGGGTCAGATTTATAAAGCTTGCGCACAAAACGAGCCCAGAAATTTGCATACGCCACTTTTCACGTGAAGGTTGTGATTTATTAAACTCAAACTTGACATGAAAATGTGCGGTCCCTCACGCCAGCTCTGACCCATGCGTACGCTCATTTTTTAGGATGGGAAGCTGCGACACAGAAGGTGAAGAGAGGAATTATAGCCACACTGTGTAATGATCACTGTCAGATATTTAATTTACCTTCATAATCAGACTTAGATTTTAGATCAACTTTAGCTTTCTTAACAGTATTATTTATGCTTCTGCTGCTGAGCCATAAGGATCTTTGAAATAAAAAACTTAAATCTTAAAATAAAAGTTCACGCATCTCCTTCCTCCTCAGACGACCCTGACCCACAGACCCCTCCCAGACAAGGGACATTTCAGCGGAGCATGACAGCAAAAGGCTCAGTTATAGTCACGCTTTGGGTGTACGCCCTCGCCAGTGTGGATGTTATGAAAGGTTCACTTTTAATGTCTGTATTTCTCAGGCGCGGGGTGTGTGTGTGTGTGGAGACGATCAGCCGCAGATAACAGCAGGGGGAGGATGGGGGAGCAGAGTGGTGAGCTTATTTCTAACTTTATCGGACTTATTTAATTTTATTTGTTGTTGTTATCGTCCTGCAGCTCTGAGAGAAAATAAAACTGAAGCTGAGTTTTTGAAAAAAATCATGAGATTGTTCTGTTCTAAACGTCTGTAAACCTGCAAAATGAGGGAAAATCTGTAAAATTACAGACAATCTGTTCACGTGAGCAGCTGTCAGCACCTGTCATCCTCCAGACGCACGACGGAGCGCGTGTCTG
>JARVGW010000002.1:124160-135331 GCA_031762495.1 Anablepsoides rubrolineatus | reverse complement strand
TCGAAACTGTGTTTTTTCGACATTAACAAAATATCGGCAAAGTTTTGCGCATATTTGCAATGGAAACGCAGCTAGTGTCAGGCCCTGGGGGGGGAGAAAATACTCCTACTACCCCTCATCTCAAGCAGCTCATCGGAGCTTACATCATCTCACAGCGCTCGCATCCTCTGCTGGGGTCTGAGCGCCAAACTGTCATCCATGTCTGTCTTTGTGAGAGTCTTTCAAGGTTGAAATAAATTGTTAAATTTACAGTATTTATTCATGTATAATACAATCCTCATTTTTTGAGCTTACAAAACAAATCTAATCATCATTAACCCGTGTATAATACTACCCCCCCCCCCCCAACTTTATGGAGGATTTTTAGGGTTCAATTTCTAGTATTATATGTATAAATACAGTAGTTAACCAAACTGGTTCCACTGATCCAAGTTAATTAAACTGAGCAATAAGAAATATTGCTTCATACTTTAGAGCACATAAACAACTCCTTTCATGATGAATTTGATATTTAATTTTGTAACGAGTAACTAGGTGTTACATGTTAATGTAAAGAGGTAAAAGTATCATGTTTCAATTGTAACAAAATAAAGTAAAAGTAACAATTTTAAAACATATTTGACAAAATTACAAATCCTCAAAAGAATTAAGTACTGTTATGAAGTAAAACTACTTACCATAGTTACTATAAACCTCTGCTGATTCAGAAGAAAAGCATCTTCACTACATTCATTAAAGACCATTTTAGGACAGCTAGTTGTTTATACGTGAATGAAACTTTATATAACTTTAGATGTAATAATTTAGGCACTCTGTTGTCATGATCCACATGAAAATACTTCATAAATCAAGCTGCTTGCAAACAGCAGAAAATTGACAAGATTGTAAATTTATTACACTTTTAAATCCCCATACCTCTAACAAAGTGATCAGAACAAATCCTTATTTTCAGGCGGCTCATCTTTCACACTGGAGGCTCGATGCTGAAACGCAAAGATTGTTTGCCTTTGTGCTTTTTCAATTTCAGCATGTAATGACAAAGCAGAGCTTGACAGAGTGACATCAGATTACTATGCATTTAGAAAACCGTTAACCCCTGAAACCTGAAAACCCCTCCAACAGGATCAGTGGATGAATTAAATTAAATTTCCATTAATTCAGATGAATTAATTCAGATCCAAAAACTAAACTCTGTTCTGTAGTTGAAAATATTTCTGGGGAGATTTCCTAAACCACAGATTGTGGAGTTTTAAACAGTAAGAAAAGCTGAGGTATGTGACTTAGATTCACCTGCAGATTAAACTCCATCCTCTGACAGCAGACAGTCATTAGGCTGTTAGTCTGGCTCAGAGATGTTTTGGTCACATGAAGCTGCGTGAATTATAGTAGAACTGACTGGTATCAGGCTCAGCGCTGCACTGTAAGTTTGACATGTAAATGTCTTCTTTCACACCCAAACCATCAGTCTTCTCTGTCCAAACATAATGGTCCTCAGCAGAGTGTCCTTTGTCCTTCAGCTGTAGGTTCACAGACAGGTAAGATGCATGATTCCAGTTCAAAAGTGTTTCAGTGACCAGCAGCTTTCACTCTGACAGGTGTTCTTTGTTTGACTGATGTGTCTGACCTTTATTTGACCAGAGCTGTCTACAGAGAGAAAAACATCTCTTCATCAATAAGGCAGCAAAAATAAATACATCCCGAAGGAAAGGAAATGTCCAGAACAGGAAACTTTACCAGACTTCATTCTGGATGAAACAAGTCCTGCTCTGAACATACAGTAAACTCTGTTTTTTTAAAGTCTTTGTTTCTGCAGCAGCTGAAGGTGTGAGGACCTGCAGGCAGCTCACTTTATTTTGTCCATGTCCATAGCTGTGATTGGCTCCTCCTCCTGAACAGACACGCCCCCTGCTGACTGACAGCAGGAGTGCTGATGATCCTTCCAGTCCTACAATGAAGTAAATACAAATAAATATTATATCCCCAAACAAAAACATCCCCTCACATTGTCCATGTTAAGCCATAAATATGAGACATTTTGAGCTTAAAGGGACATTCCAGCTGTGGGTCCACAGGGACAAATCAACATAGCTTCTTTCAGTCCAGGTCGACAAACTTTATAGAGGTAACTATTTGAAGCTTTTCACTGCCATCTTTTTAATGCCACACTGGTATTTAGTCAGAATTATTATGACCTTCCTGCTGCAGCTGATCCCAGGCTGTACCAGGAGTGCTACAGCTAGCTGCTGTTGCTTTTTATGCTTATGAATAACCACAGAACTCTACACAAACAACTGTGCAATAATGAACTGATGGTCATGTAAAGATGTTAAGGTTTACAAAAAAGACATATGTTAGATTTTCTCTAGTTTAACATGTCAAAGGCAAGGGAGTAGTAATGTGTTTTTAAATGAGACGTGAAGACAGTGAGTGAAGGAGACTGTCTGACATGTAGTGCTAGATCATTCCACAGTTTTGGACCTGCAAAAGAAAAGGTCCTGTCACCTCTCAGTTTGAGACGTGAGTTAGGGACCTTCGGAAGCAGCTGACCAGATGATCTAGAGTGGATGCACTAGATCAGAGAGGTGAGAGTGGGAGACGTTGAAGAGCATTGAAGACACACGGGAGGATCTGAAAGTGAATTCTGAAATGAACCAGACGCCAGTGAAGAGAAGCTAGAACTGGACTAATATGTTCTCTTTTACCTGTGCCAGTTAGAAATGGGGCTGCTGCATTCTGAACCATTTGCAAATGAGCACAAGCCGTGTTTTCCTCCAATCTTAATTCAAATTTTGAACGAATTTTGAAAATTTTGCAAAAAGGGAAAAACAAAGAAATGTGAATCAGACGTGTTTCCATTAACTGACTTGAACAGACAGGCGGCTGTGGCAGAGTGGTTAGGGGAGTCGTCCTGGAACCAGAAGGTCACCGGTTCGATCCCCCGTACAGCTGTCTGAGTTGTTGTGTCCTTGGGCAAGACACTTCACCCAAAATGCCTCTGATGTGTGTCCCATCAGTGTATGAATGTGATTGGCACTGATTAGTCTCCATAGATGATTGTACATGTTAGCTTTGTAGGAGATCTGATAGAGTGCTGTGTGAATGGGTAAATGAGGACACAGATTGGAGTGTGAAGCGCTTTGAGTATCCTGGTTGGGTAGAAAAGCGCTATACAAGTACAGTCCATTTACCATTTGAAGCGAATCAATTACGTCAAACGCATGTGTGCAGTAAACAGGAAGTAAAAGTCGCAAACTTGCAGGGTCCACACAACTCAGGACCATGGAGAGAAGTTATCAGGAACATGTTGCTACTATTAGGAAAGTTTTATTTATTCTGTCATTTCAACTAGTTTTTGGTGATGTTACATGCTGTCTGAAGACGTAGATAAAAATAAATGCAATTCTCTTTACGTTACGGAAATAACTAAAAAAAACGCAGACAGCGGGAGGAGGGTCCTGCTGCCAGTAGGGCAGGGCGATTAATCGCATTTTGATCTTGATTACGATTTGGGTTTTCAGCAATCATAAAAGCATAATGACCGATGTTTGCACGTTATGTCGGGCCAACTTCTGTTTTACAAGTTTTTTCTTAGTAAATAAACACCTTTCAAAAATAATTTAATGCTGAACTACAGCTATTTGTGGGACTATACCTGAAGTTAAGCTGTTGTTTATAATGTTAAATAGAAGGGCCCAGTGAGGGGAAAATCTCTTTTAGAAGTTGGCTGGGCACTGTATCAAAGGGGGATCCAGATGGGTTTAAGCTGAAAAACAGCTGCTTTGAGTGGGACAGAGCGATGGGCTCAAAGTGATCTAATACTGCTGAACAAGGAGTTAAGATGGATAGATCATTACAGCCCAAGTTTGAACAACTTTACCTCACCTTCCTCTGGCAGAATGTGGAGCAGTAGTTGACTTTGTGGCAGCCTGTGCACTCGCTCATCGCCATCCGACCACAGTTCACACACACCTGCTGCATAGACCGGACCCAAAACACAAGCAGGTGAGAGGTCGAACAAACTGGAAGACATTAAGGTTTGGTTTGTTGGACTTCGTACATTGATGATGATCTCTGTGATGTCAGCGCTCCTCTTGGTCTCTGAGGGGTCCGGCTGTTGAAATGAAATCTGGTTCTGAAACGTCTGACTGAGGCCACACTGAAAACAAAAACAACCAAGCTCATTTTTGATTAGTGGACTACCAGGACTTCTGTTTCTAATGTTTGTGATATCTGCCTCACCTCCTTCCTGCCTCCCTGACCTTTGACCCCTGAGGAGTCTTCTGCAGAGTTCTTGGCCTGTTCGATTAGAACCTTCAGCTGCTGGACATTGCTCAGCAGCGTGTTGGCCATCTCCTCCAGGTACACCCAGGTGCTCTTCTGCCCGTTGCCCACCGCTGGCACTCCACACGCCACAGAGCTCACCTCTAGGCCCGTCACCAGGGACGCAGATGGAGACGAGGCCGCGGACGCCACGGCTACTTTCGCTTGAAGGGGCTGAGTGACCACAGCCAGCGCTGGCAATGCCGTCAGCACTGAGACCAACACACAAGCACGAAAATGAATCCTCCTGGGTTTTCTCCTGCGCTGATTTAGTTTCCAGAAGCAGCATGCGTCAGGGTAAGCGTACCTGTGGTGCTGGCGAACACGTCGCTCTGCGCGGCGCTGTCTGAGATGATGGCAGCGTCTCCTACTGGAGCCCGGTCAAAGGTCAGGGTGCCTGAGGTGGTGAACTGTCCTGCCGGCGACACTGTGACTGTTGGAAGAAGGTCGAGATGTTTTAGGTTAGAAAATCAAGGATTTTATTCCTGACGACCATTAAAAACTGAAATGTTTTATAATCTGGTGACAGGACTCTCCTCCAATCACACAGCAGATCAGGTCATGTGACCTACATGTGGTTCCTGGAGTCAGCTGGATGTTCTTGGAGGCGGGAATCTCCTTCTTTAAGGGGATGATGGTCGGCTCGATGTCTTTTTTCCGTCTTTTGTATGGAACAAAAAGACGAATTGGGCCAATCTGGACAATAAACAAACAGTAAATCAGAGCTAATAAAATTAATTCTTATTTCCTACGAAACACACTGTTTTCATTCCAGCTTGTTATTGTAAAAATAAATACTATCCATATAAACTGTGCTTCCTAAATAGAGTGAATTTAAATGTGGTTGAATGAGAAGTATAAATATATAAAATTCTGATACCGTATTAGTTTGTACACAAATAAATCATGTCACACCCCAGCAGGACATAATCATTAAAATAAAAGGACTGTACTTAAGAAGTATTTGTATTTCATGAATTATATTATTATTATTATTATTATTATTATAATAATAATGATAATAAATAACAGCCCTCGAATAGATTTTCATCTTGGGGAAAATAATTGGGCAGCCTGGATGGATGGATAAAACTGAAACAACTAGACTAGTGCATCCTAAATTTAACATAAATTAATTATTTTAATACAACAGTCATTTCTTAATTTTGGGGGAGGTCACCTCCTAATAAATGTCATTACAGAAAATGTAACTGCTCATTTTAAATCAATACTTTTACTTTTAATACTTAAGTACAAAAAATATCAGATACTTTTAGACTTTTACTCAATATTCCTAAAGGAGACTTTTAACTATTACCAAAGTAATTTTTTGGCAAGATACTTGTACTTTTACTCAAGTATCACTTTGTGGTACTTTATACAACACTGCATGTCAGCTGCATAAACGGCTGTGCAATGAGACAGTCTAGTCTCTTTAATTTGCTGACAACACACTGAAGTCTGGGATACCATTGGCTGCGTAGAATACTCAGATGCAGAAAATTATTTCAGAGTTTTGTCGGCTACATGAGTAAGCGTCTACGAATTGGGGCGGTGATGTAAGCGGCCGACAAATGCGCCCCACGTCAGCTGCAACCCATGAATTGAGACAGCCACTGTGTGCCAGAGTTTTAAATGAAAATCTTCTTGCGTTGAGTCGAGAACAAACACAATCGTTGTTGTTTTGGTCGAATCTCATACAACACTGTAAGAAGTGTGCTAAGACACTACCACATCAAAATTGCTCCAAATATCTGTAAAACTGAACACTTAAAGCTATTTTTATGTTGACTAAGACTGATTAGGTGTGGCGGTCATCTTGGACTGAACTGACTCCAAATAGTAAATATCCAATAAACATTTCCTGAGAGTTTCACTAAATTCTGTCCAGTGGTTCATGAGATAAGTAGAGTTGACTCTAAAACTAACTACCGCTACATAAAAGTTTAGCTGAATATCTGTAAAACTGTTTGTGTTTGTTAAGACTGCTTCGTCGACTGCTTTTCACGTGATTCCACAACATCGTGTTTACAAAGTTTGACCAACGTGGATATGCCTCAGGTTTGAGACCTTACAGTGTGGTGAGCAAAGCTGGAGCCATTAAATACGAGAGGGAAGGAAGTCACAGAGACAGACAGGTAAGTATTTACCATTGACATACTTTCCGGTGCTACGGTGTCTCCCTCCTTTGAAAACTACAAAAAAAGAAGGTAATAACGACAAACACAAAATGATTAAATTCTAAGAGAAGATATATTTCATCATATATATTTTCTTTGTTTCAAAGTAAAAGCTTGTCACCAGTAATGCAGATTAAGCAGAGTTGGTTCTGTTCACTCACCGGTGTTAGATCATCACAGCAGGCGGCACAGGTACAGGAAGCAGCGTGTGGGTTCAGGATACGCTCCTAACAACACACACAAACATTCTTGTATTCACTACATAGTGAGGACCAAATAAAAAGACCAGCAGAGTGAAAACCCCTCTGAACCACTTAGAAAAAAAAATAAAAATAAATTTTGGACACTAGGTGTCACCAGCCCACTAAACTCCCTCAGACACACACACACACAAAGCTCTGTCCAGCTATCTATATGGGGACATTCCATTGAATTCCATTAATTTCTATACCCTAACCCTGACCCTTGACCCTAAATCTAACCCCATCCCGCCGATGGCATTTCCCCAAATAGGGACTAGGCTTAGGTCTCTATAAGTAGTAGTTAGTTCCTCATATGTAAGTGTGTAGTCTAAAAATGGCCTTCATATGGTAGGAAATACTCTTCACTCCCCCCCCCCACCTCAATTTGATTTACGATGACATTTTTATTTATCTTGAAGTTGTATTGTTACTAAGACAACAGATAATTATGGTTTACACAAGGATAAAAATGCTGATGTTAAATAAATGAAACAAATTTGGTTATAAAATGGCTACAAAAAAAATCCAAAATAATTGTAATCATGAACTTGATAATCAAATTGAAATGGGGTTTGAGTGAATCATTACGTCCCTGGTGCAACTAGAATTAAATCCAATTTATTCCTCAGTGTTAGGAAATAAAAAAACAAGCTGCTCAAAGAACTAAACTAGAAAACTGTCCTTTTCTGAGTGCTGAGCGCTGGAAGACTGCTGAAATATCAAACTGAAACTTAATGTTCAAACAAGTTTAACAAAAGCTAAAAGCTAAAATGATCAAAAAGGCTACAAAAATAGCCAAATGGTAGCTTAAAACTAAATGTGGCATAAAAAGAAAAACAGATCAGACAATCTTAAAAGGAAAAAATGTTTTGAAAGAAGTGGAAATATTTTAATATATTTTTATGTGGAATTCTATTTTACATAAAGTGAAATGTTTTAAAAAATATAGCAAAAGTTATAAACCAGTACTCACAACTGAGCTGAACGGTTTGATATATATGAATGAGTAAAAAAGAACAAAGTTTGTAGAATTAGTTTGACTGAAAAAAAAAACACAAAAGAAAAATAAAGAAACTGTCAACAACAGCAGAAGCTGAAGAGGACCAGGTCCAGACTACAACCCAGGAGGACAGCACAGTTTGGTACCTGGATGAGGCAGAGCAGAGGTCTGCCGGCATATCGGATGCTCCTCTTCCAGTCTTTGCTGCTCGCTCTTCCTGCCAAACACTCGAACTCTGTGGGTGTGTACCAGTGGTGGTTGTGTTTGATGCAGCGCCCTTTCCCCCCTGAACAAAACAACCATTGGGTGATTAAACAAACTGAACAAAACAAGTGGTAGCACAGTATTCAGTATTCATGTTCTGCTGCTTTGTTGGGATAAAGTTGTCTTATTACAGATCCACAGACCTCCTGTTCTCCAGGAAAAGTGGAGAATGATATTGAACCATCAACCTCTGCTCTAATCACCTGATCCCAGACGATTCTTGCATAAAACCCCGCTGATGTTCCTGCAGCGCACCGGGAGCTCGTTGTTGTAGACGGAGGGGTCCCAGGTGTACTTGGAGCCAGAGTCTTTGTCCTGCGGTGGAGTGAGCGGAGTGGAGGGAGTCGGGGGTCCTGCAGGGGTACAGGGTTCAGTCGGATTAGCCTTGGATCCTGACACAAACAGCACTCACACAGCAGGTGTACCTGATGTGATGGTGGCAGCAGACTTCAGGCCTGCAGCTTCCACTATGCTGCCGTCAGTGTGAACCACGATCAGGGTGGCCTTCTGGGTACCCAGACCCTCACCCAGCTGGAGAGTGGTTCTGCCGCTCTAAACACAGAAAACACATCCGTAGGGCTCATATTTTACCTCTGAAGTTTTCTTTTTATTCTGTGAACTCATACATTTCAACAAGTGTTATTTTTATTTAGGTTCAGCAGTTATTGTTAGGGAAAAAACCCTGATGTATTTCTTTTGTTGAATCGTATACCGTTATTTATTTTGTGGAGCTTCTTGATCAATGCCTTCCTGCAGCATTGTTTATAAGACAAACAAGATGCAGGTGATAAAACAAAGAAAACATGAGCACAAGTTGATGGTCAGTGGGTTTTATATACCAGCACGTGCTCCGGAAGGGTTCCTGATGCGGCAACCGTCGTGGTGAAAACGTTGTCCTCCGCTGCATTAACGTCCGCCACGGTCACTGTCGCCACCTCTAATCAACAGGAAATTAAACAAATTCATTCAGATCCAGTTAGAGTTAAGTTATTTTCACAGATAATGCACAACACATATATTGTTTGTTTTGTCTGACCTTCTTTTATTCTTCATTTTTATACAACAAATTTAAAAACTAGAGAAATTTCATTTTCCACATAAATATGATTTAAATAAATCCTAAGTGATGATTGACTAAGTTGGCATTGCTGAAGAGCATCAGCTAAAAAATAAAACAAGCAAAACAGCGCTTTTGCTAATGGAAGCTAGATGGCAGCTAAAAGACAAAATAGCAAAAACACTGCTACAAAGCTACATATTGCAAAAAGGTGAGCTAAAAAAGCAACAGGCTTCAGCAAAAGATTTACTACTAAAGACTGGCTAAAAGTAATGACAAGCTGGATAAAGTAGCTAGAATAGCAGAAAAAATGGCTAACAACAGTAAAACACTAGATAAAAGCTTTAAAATGTCTGAAAGCTAAAAGTTGCAGAATGGTAGCCATGAGGTAAAGGTAGCATTAGACTACCTAAACGCTAAGTAGTAAAATGCTACTTAAAAGCCAAAAGTAACAGAAAAGTAGCCAAAAGATAAAAGTAGCAAAGGCAAAAGGCTGACAAGAAGCTAAAATTAGCAAATGCTTGGCTGAAAGCTAAATGTGGCAGAATGGTAGCCAAAGTTAATGGTAGCATTGGGCTACCTAAGGGTAAAAGTAGCAAAAGGCTACCTGAAAGCCAAAAATAAAGGAAAAGTAGCTTAAAGATACAAAGTTAAAAGTTAGCTGAAAGTATCAAAAGGTAGACTAGAAGCTAAAACTAGCAAAAGGTTGGCTGAAAGCTAAAAGTGGCAGTATTCTAGCTAAAAGTACAAAAACAAGGCAAAACAGAGCAAGTATGTTGAATCAGATCTTATATAGAGATCAGTGTTTATGAAGGAAATGAAAAGATTTCAGTAAAAATAAAGTTAAATTATTTGAAAAGTTTAAGTTGCAAAAACCAAAGTATTGGCACTCATTTATTAAATGAGCTGAACATATGAATGGCCAAAACAATGCAAGCATTTTGATCGCAAGAAAATACAGAAAAATTAAAATAGGAAAATATTAATGCTGACAATAGTGTTAATGGTTGAAATATATAGATTTTTAAAATACCTAATTTGTCAATAATGTTCTTTTAATATTTTAATTAAAAGCTGTAGTAGCTAACACTGAGAAATCTACATTTTCCGAGTTATGTTGAATGAAAAGTCTAAAAAATATGCTTTTCCTTCCTGTTTGTTTTTGCCGAATTAGAGAACATTAGTAAAACCAGCATGCTAAGCTATAATTAAACAAAAGCTATAAAAGATGTGCTTACTGTGAAGCTGTCAAAGTTAAAAAACTATACATCACTGAACGGAGTTTGGTACTGCTGTACTTTTCGGTGCAGTCCATGGTTACTACAACAATCAAGCTAATGATGAAACACTTCACGTAGTTTTACGTAAGAAATTCTAATGTTTGACATTTGATTTGTTTAGCGCCCTCCTGAAGCCCAATGGCCGCCTGGTGCCTGCAGCTGACGACTACCTACCTGCAAATGCCGCCTCGGCCTCGTCTGAGTTCGGCAGAGACTCGGCTCCCATGTCGATGTTTCCCGGTTCCGCCATCACAGCCATCGGGGTGACTTCGGCCTCCGACTCCGTATCCGAGCTCACTCCCTCCACCAGCGGGCCGTCGATGGGCGGTTCGTCCAGCCCGAGCGCTTTCGTCGCCGAGTCAGCCTCGTCCATTGTTCCGGGAAACGAGAGGAGCCGAATGTGACCGAGCGGCCTCGGAACAGAGCGGCCACGAGCTTCGCTGAGGCTCGGACAAAACCGAAAAACAAGCGCGAACACAGAACCAGTCAGCAAATCGTTAAAATCAGTGCTTCGACCACAAAATTAGAGGAAACGTGAAAGAATAAACCAGTTTAACCGCAGGAACACAAAGGCCGCTCTGTTTGCTTTTAATCTGATGTCAGGAACGATACACCGGAAGATGCCGAAAAAACACGAGTAGACCCGAAGCGACCAAATCGTGATTCCTGCTTTTGCTCTTTTTTCAGTGAACAATGTAGGAGCACATTTACTGGTAATCTTCCTTTTTTTTGCACCTTTTCAATACAGTTTTTAAAAATTCCTTTTGTGTTTGGATTAAGGTTATTTAATCCAAACACAGTGAGTTATTTTATTTTACATCGACAAAA
>JARVGW010000002.1:77058-92699 GCA_031762495.1 Anablepsoides rubrolineatus | reverse complement strand
CGCTTCTCTATACAGAGAGTCCAGACCCTCGTCCGAAGCAAAGTGAAGGACAAGGGTCTGGTTTTTACCAGGCTAGTGTTAGATGGGCTGGAAACGAAGAACTACTGGAAAAACTGAAAGTTTTCTGAGTTGAAAGACCTTCTGCAGATTCATGTTTAGACATTCCAACAGATCAGAGACAGCTGTGCATTGTCTCTGATGTTGGTTCAGATAGGAACAGCTGTTCATCAATAAAAACCAGCATCACTGAGTTAGTTGGAGATGAGTTAGAGACCTGAAGAATGTGAACAAATCTGCACATTTCCATTTAACAGGTTTGCTCAAACTCCTGCACAATTTGGGCTTTAGTCAGCAAAAGATTACAGCTCCAGAGCTAACTAAACTGAGTTCAGCAGTCTACAGTGACAGAAAAAATAAGACAATTTTTATTTGTGTTTAAAATTTCAGCAACTCTAGAGCGAGGACATGCAGGAGACTACTGTGTTGTGTTTAGAAGAAAACAAAGCTTCTACTTGAGTTTAATTTAACTCTGAAGAACCGTTTAAACAATCAGAACATTTTAATTCTTTCTGACAGATCTCTGAACTGCTGATTCATGTTTAGACTTGTATAAATTAAATAAATGATGGAAACAAAAGTGAAGAAAGAGCCGAAGTGCCTTTAAAACCCATCCCAGCTGACGTCCTGCAGCCTCACAACTGATTCAAAAACTGTCAGCATCTCATCAGAACCTTTAATTATTGACAGACTGGACCAAATGATGTTTTATTAGTTAAAGAGAGGAAAATACAAAGGTCAAAAAGTAATAAAAGAGTAAAAAATGAAAATCAGTCCTTGGAACATAAAAAAAACAGATTTAGTTTTTGTTTTTAGCTGGAGGCAGTTAGCCGAAGCTAACCTGAGCAGCTGGAGGTTTTTCTATATTTAAAACTTTTTTTTTGTTAAATCTTTGTGAAAATAAGAATAGGCTCAGTGAATTTAAAAAAAAATCTGTTAATCATGTTTAACTAAAAAAACAACAAATAAATGATATACCATGATTCACTTATAGCATGTTTTCCTTCACTTAATTAAAACATGTATTTCATAAAGTGTTACTGTTTAATAGTTTTACATTACAACATAAAAATATATTTTACAGAGTATGTTTTTTTGTTTCTGATTAAACTCAGATTTTTCATTAAATGAAGCTATCATAACTCAGATTATATGGTTGAATAATCCTTCAGTTAGCCTGATTTTTATTATTTTTGCAACATTTATTCATCTTGATGCTAGCAAACTGAAATTCTGAAAATCTTTCTAATTTTTTTACCCTGTGGTGTGATGTATGCTGCTTTTATTTCACCTTATTTCTGTGACTTGAATGATTTATAACACATCATAATTTGCACTATTTGTAAAAGCTTCTCTTGTTTTATAGAGTTGTCCTTGTAGCCAAGTAAATTATAATGTTAAACTAGTAGCACGTAGTTAAAAAGAAGCCAAACTTACTTTAAAATTATAAGTGTTTTACTTTTTTTAATCCAACAATTTTTGGTGGTATCAGCAGTCTTCATTGCCAAATTAGTTTTTTAAGCTAATTTTGAGTCATGTTGGGTAAAAGCCTTGTATCTTTGTTTTGGGATAATATAAAAACCATGTTTGTTTCCCATTACATCTGCCTGTTGAACCCAGGGTTCAGCTTCACTGCACTGGTTAATAAATTATATATAATTACATTTTGTCAAAATATGATAATGACATACCTTTATCTAGAGATCCTTAGAGAGAATTATCTGAAATATGACCCTAAAAATGTTTAAAGCTCTTTTATCAGCTAAATAACACATAAACAGAATTTTGAGCAGAAAAGTACAGAAGTGTAGGGCATCATGTCATCAAATTATTGTTGAGCTGTACTTCATCATAAACAAAACTATTTAAAACAAGAAAACTTCTCATGATGTGTTATGGTTTTGTGCTTTAAAATGTGATAGAGAAAAGGGAGTTGGAGGCATCTTATGCATTTTTACAAACATCAAAAACACAAAGTGTGTTTTTGTGTTTGTGTTCAGACCTGGTCCAGCATCATAGCATGTAGCAGCTGAATACTCTCTGTATCTCCATTCAGACACTTTTAATTAAAATTTTATTTAAATATTTTCTCTTTATGAGATCTTTTTACAAAGTGTTCTTGTTTTTACAGGATCCTATTGTAATATTGAGACACAGCTCAACAGATCTATGCTTTTATAAAAAGTTCTTAATTTTTTTCTCTTTTGTGCACTAACAAAACTCCTGTCAATACCCAGTGGGAAATCCAGGTTTCCTCTTTCAAATGACATCAAGAAATCCTCCTGAGGATCTAGACAGGTTTTCCAGGAGATATCTAATTTTAAAAGACAAATTGAGTCATAGCTCTGCAACTGCTCATGATATCAGGATGATCTAGGATTTAAATGTAGCTTAAGAAGCTAAGAATTTGAAAATGAGCAGAGTTTAGTTTCACCTGATATCACTGATTTGATGTGATGGGTCACATGTATTCAAAGAAAAATAAAACTAATCACTCAGATTTAGTATCAAGCAAGATGTGAAGTTTTCTTTTCAAATACAAAACTATAAAAGATAGTGGATTTTATTCACAAAATCCAAACTGAGCACACATGGTGCACTTAGTTTGATATGTATTCATTTTCTGAATAGATTAAAAGATACAAGGTTTCTGCCTGACAGCAGTGTTTTGTAAAAGGAAGGCCATTTTGTTCCATTAGTGCCATGTTGCCTCTGAGATCTCCTTCAAAGGTTTTGGCTTGACCAAAGATCTCCTGATGCACCTCATTCTGTCTTCAGATTTTGATATTGGCTTCATATTATCTCTGTGAGGATTTCTCTGTGCAGTGATTTTTGTCTAAAATTTTAAAGGTTTTATAAAATGGTGTCATTCAAAAAAAAAAGGTGTAAAGTTTTTAAATTAATTTTATTTCCACTGTTAAAATGTGACACTCGTTTTTGTATTTAAGTAAAATCTAAAATCCGAGCACAGTGTGATGTTTTTTTTTATTTTCACCTTATTTTTAGTCCTGTTGGTGTTAATAGATGCTGTGTGTGTGTTAAGGGGGACTTCAGCCCCCTTAAAACAGGCCTAGTGACACCACTGGTTTTAATACTTTTTAGTTTGGTTTTAGTCAGCACTTTGGGTTCACCTTTAAAAGCCAAACATGACAACTGTGTCACTGGCATTTGCAGAACATTTAAATGTGTATCAAAAATAAAAGTCCAGTCTACCTTCAACTTCAAAAGGCCTTCAAGAGCCAAATGCCATAATCTTTGTTGGATGATGATATTTTCCTGGGGTTCTAGAAGTATTTGTGACATTAGTGATGTTTGCAGCTGCTGAAAGGCAGGTTGAAGGTCCTCAACAGACTGGATCAAAGTAGACCAAACAGACTAAAGTATGATGTAATCAGCAAAAAGCTTCATTTTAGCTGGTGGTAGATTCATCCACATGTTAACAGAAAATAAAACAAGACCGAAAATTGGGCCTTGAGGGACTCCACAGAAAAATTAGCTAATTTAAAACAAGATTTTAAAGTCTTGAAGTAGTAAAGGTATCTTATGTCTTTGTCTAACTTTGGAGAATCCAGTAATTATTATTTTTATTAATTAAAGATGTTTAACTGAGAAACACAAGTTCAGCTCACCCTTTGACAAATGTCATAACTGCTTTACTTAATACAGCATAATCATTTATCAGCTTATTGCATATTTTTTATTTGAAGCTTTAATAATCACAGACAGCAGAATGTGTATTTTTGTTGACATGTCTCTGCATTTTGTTATTTGTGTGGTATGTTTCATCTGTCAGCAATGAGGAACCAGTATAAGTTAATAATTAAACAATGTACCAGGAACAAAATAATAAACAGTTTCATCCATAGGTATATAATACTAATAATGAGTGTTAAAAAACTGAAGAAGTATCTAAAATAATATACTAGCTGAATTTTAAGAGGTTATTTATGACATAAGATTCTCTAAAATCAGGTTATTGTACAAAAATTAACATTGACATAAATATTTTAAGATTTATAAGCTTGAAATCTAGTTTTCACTCTTGAAATCAATATTTTTACATGGAATTGTTCAGATTGAAACGACTATAAATCTTTCCTCAGAGTATTTTCAGGTTTTGCTCTGATAACCTAAAAGTGTTTAATGTTCGGGCTTGGTTGCTCATAAATCAGTATCAGATTTTTTTATGGCTACTTTGTGTTCCAGGGTGTCTATCTGTTGGCTCTTGTCACAGATCAACGTTCAAATCAAGGTCACTCCCTGAATCCTCTCCAGGACCTTCCATTTTCACCCCGAGACCACTGTCCAGATCTGGGTCAGCAAAGCCAACCTTTGGACCTTTTGGCTTGTTTCTGGATGATAGTTCATCTTCCCCCTCACTGTCTTCTTCTCTGCTGTCTGGGATAATAACCACTTCTTCCTTGGCGTTGGGATCGATGTCCTCCTTAAACCAGACAGACTTGTATCCCTCCTCAACCCGCCTTTCCTTGGTCAGGATGGGTTTCACATCTTTCTCGTCATCCCCCCTATCTGAGCCGTTGTCACTGGCGCCGTCGGGAAGCTGGGAGGCCAGTGGTGCAGAAGGTCCCTGGCGCAGGTCTTTGGGAGGGTTGTTCCATTCTGACTTTGGTGGGTATCCACCAGATCCGTTTGGACCACCTGAGCCCATGCTGCCTCCATCATCATCTTTCTGGAAAGCCTCATTGGTGTACTGCATTCCCTCCTTCTGTCCTCCTGAACTTTGTCCCAGCTGTGCCAGGAGACAAAGGAAGAGGGACATAAACACATTTTCATTTTAAAATTTTGCTGGTACATAGTGTTTAACAAAAGTCAATGAATCCTTTCATCTGAATTCCTCCATATGGTTGTTTTTCTAGGGAAAGTACATGATATCTGTGACTTGTGACCTATTGTGTATCAATGTGGCTTGGTCATTGAGAATTTGAAGCAGGATTGTCCACTCTGGCTTTATGTTTAATCTAAATTTATCAGGACAAGATCATGGAATCAACCAGGTGCAGGCGTAATACCTGTAGCTACATTCTGACATGGTTCAAGAGTGGTGCCAGAGCAGGTCTAAAGCAGCTGGTGATGGTGCAGGAGAGCATGTTGGGTTTATGGAACAAGGCAGGAAAAAAAGTGTACATGTCACGATTTTCTTCAAACTAATGAAAGTTTTTTAAATTTGCCACATTATAGATCTGGACAGTTCTTGAAGGGTTATTAATAAATTTGAAAGACAGGCTAACTGGACATTAAAATTTTCTTATCAAACTACTTTTGCAACATTCGGACTTACGGAGCTTCGAAACATGGTCACTTCTTGGATCTTCTTCCAGTCTGCTTTCCCTCTCTGCATGTAACAAACCAGCAGCCCAATGACCACCAGAGAAATAAACAGAAGAACGCCCAAGGATGCTCCAAGTGCCACCATGTCCAGTACTCTGAACTCTCCCGATGGCATTTCTGAAAGAACAAAAGTCAGTGGGATCAGATGTTATTCATAATAGTCAGACACAAATGAGTTCCAAATCATTCTCAGTCCAAATCCTTTTGTTAAAATGCCTTAACTACTCATGATCCATATTTATATTTTGAGCCAGAAAGTAGGGCCTGTCATTAGAAACTTAAAGTGATTGTATCAGACTGACTCCAAAGGTTTAAGAAGTTGTAGAAATTTTGAATTGTATTGTCTCACTCAGTTGAAGATGGACCTCCAATGATTACGGTCCATTAAAAAATCCGGTTAGTGGTTCACAAAATATTTTGCTAACATGACAGAACATCACTACATTTTTGTCTTCTGTGGTGAGTGATAAATTGTGAATTTGATCTCAATGGGATTTGCCTGGTTAAATAACGGTTAGTAAAAGAAAAAAAAAGAGAGATCAGAGCTGATGGACTGGAAAGAAATACTGAGTAAGTGGTTTGTTGAAAATGCTGCGTACAATTTTTGTTACATCTACTGTCACTGCATGACAAAACAATGCTCTGTGGTTGATTGGCTTTTTGTCAACACAATCCGTTTTAGTCCTAGATGGCAGGATATAAATTTAACACAAAATTCGACCTAAACCCCCTCGGGATGGTTTGTCATTTCACTCTACAGATCAGTGGTCCTTGTAGGAATCGATTGTGTTTTTGCTCCTTAAAAAAATCTACAATCCTCATTCCTGGTTTTGCAGATTTTCATCAGATAGCCAGTGTTGAATTTATTGGAGAAATGTTGTAGAACTGGGGTGAGCTGCCATTGATGTTGAAAAGACTTCTTCATGGGAAAGGTGGGATTAGACGGTGTTCTCACTTGTTACGCTGTGGCTGGTGGATGAGATACCAGTCGACATAGTGGGGTTGGTCGTGGACATGATCTCACTGGTCGTGGACATGATCTCACTGGTCGTGGACATGATCTCACTGGTCGTAGACATGATCTCAGTCGTGGACATGATCTCAGTCGTAGACATGATTTCAGTCGTGGACATGATCTCATTGGTCGTCTGGCTGTAGGTGGTGAATTCTTCTACAGCTGTGGTGGTCAGGGGCAAACTGGTGGTGGTAGAACCTGGGAGGAAAGCATACTTAGAAGCAGATTTGTTTTATGTGCTTCACGCAGGATGCTAACCACTCTGGGTGCTGACCAAAGAATACTAACAAGCTGATGCTATCTGGCTAGCAGTGCTAATCAAACAGTTCCTCTGCTAGTCAAGTTAACTGTAGTTGTTGGTGACAACAGAGCAGACCAACCACAGAACATTGGATGAAGTAAAATTTAACAAGCTAAACCCAGTATGTAAGCACATATTTTTAGGTCTGGTAAAAACAAAAAGATGGAACTTTTAGTTCAGAGGACAACCAGGAGCTAGCTTCCTACCCTTGAAAAAACATTTTGTATGGTTTTGTCATGCAGTGTTGTGCTGGATACTGTTGCATCAAGCCAAACAGAAAACAGCCAGAGGTTTTAACTTACTCAACTTCAACTCCACATTGAGTTGTGCTGTAGCTGTCTCATCGTTGGATGTGTCTATGGCCAGAATCTGGAAAATAAAAATGGGTTAAATAATAAATTTACCACCCAATACATAACTTTATAGTTTGGTTAACTTTACCCGCAGGGATAATGTGCCATCTGGGAGATCTTTAGTCAGGAACAAGAAGCCACCAACGATGGAGAAACCATCACTATCTTCGACTGAGTAAGTAATGTGAGGATTTCGACCCTGTTTGAACAGATATAAGGTTAGAACCAAAATCTCTTCCTGAATTGTAACAACTCACACAGTGTTGTTGTTTTTTTTTTTAATAATAGATGCCAAATAATGAATTATATAATATCAGTCTGTTTTCATTGTTTGATGTCACTTTTTTTCACACAGTCAAAGAGAGTTTGAGTTTTACCCCAGTAGAAGAGTAATCCTCGTCTGTGGCCAGGATCTGTAACGGCAGATTGTCGTTTACGTTGAGTGCCATTGATCCTTTTGAGGTGATTAGAGCATCATACAGAGTATGCTGAAACTCCGGTTTATGAAGGCTCTTCACTGTAATGCTGATTGTGAGAGCAGTTGTGGCAAACTGATGGCTGTTTATCCTCTGAGCAGCCTGTGTAAAAACAAATTCACATTCAAGGTCTAAAAAATAGATTTTGTTTGTGTCAGCAGGCAGCTACAATATGTCCAAAGTTAAGTTGAAACATTTAAAAAGATGTAGTTTCAAGCTTTGTGCTCTGTGTGGAGGTTGCTTGTTCTCTTCATGCATGGGTTCAAAAACATGTTATGTTGATTGGTTACTCTAACACAATTGTGTATGTGGTTGGTTGTTTGGCGTGTTGACGGATGATGTCAGGCTGGAGATCCCATGAACTGATGTTTGCAGACAACAGTATGATCTGTAGGGAGAGTAAGGAGCAGGTGGAAAAGAGCCTGGAGAGGTGGAGGTCGGCTCTGAAGAGAAGAGGGATGAAACTCAGTAGAAGTGAGACAGATTCCATGTTTAGGTACCTAGGGCCACCCCATCATAAAAACAGAGATAAATAAGAGCAAAGAGGAGGTTCATGGATGTGGGGACAGAAGGTTGTTGTGACAGAGGAGGATGCTGGGATAGGAGAGATGGAGGCAGATTTCATTCCATTTCATCTAGAAAGAGCTCTTATTTGGTTCATGCTTGCAGGTTTGATAAATGATAAGCTTACTTTTTAAGGCTTTCTTCCTGAAAGTGTTTATTAATGGACCCTACTTTATTCAGTGTATAATGCATGACTTCATGACATCTTGGATAGTGGTTTATCAATTAGTAGCAGCACTGATACACAACTTTTAGTCCCTTTTTTACTTTACCAGGACTGTTAAACTGATTGGCCCCAAAACGTCGGCTGGCTTCCGCATTGTGATGTTTCCTGTGTTTGAGTTAATATCAAACAGACCAGCTTCATTTCCTGAAACACAGACAGAGCATATTCCATTATTCAGCAACATGTTTCTGCATATAGACATTAATCTGTTCAAAGCTCCTTACCGCTTAGAAAGGAATATGTTACTTCCTCATTTATTCCATTGTCTCCATCAATGGCATAGAGTGGTCCTGGTTTCAAAGGTAACACCCCTGACTGAAAAGAGAGAGGCAAAACAAACCTGTAAATTTTGTTTTTGAACATTTACTGCAGAGAGTCACTTTAGATGGGCATAGTTAGACAAAAATACCTGTATCTGTATTTATCAAAGGTTCTCCCAGTATGGGTGCTGTTACTTTTCCTTAAGTGACTCACCTCTTGTTCATTTAAGTTAACTCTGCCAGTGTAGCCAGCACTCTGGCAGACCATAACTCCACCAACTTCATATTTGTTGCAAGGCTGGTACCACGGGGGTCTGTTGTCCACATCTGTGATGGAAATCATTATGGTTGTCGTGGCGGTGAATGAGGGTTCTTCAATGGTGGTTAATGGTGTGTCCTAAAATATGTTGTTTAAGAGGGAAAGTTGACTTCCAAACACAGAGAGCATCAATTTCTCTTTGTTGGAAGATCAGTTTATCAGACATCAATGAAAAATACTCACTTGAGCTTCAAGAACCAGTTCAACCTCTTTGAGTTTATCATAGTCAAGAAGAGCATTTACAAGGATCTCTGAGCTGGTAGGTACCCTCAGTTTAAAATAAGTCTGCACAAGGAGAAAAAAGACAGTTAAAGATGACTTCTCTTATGTTGAAGAAATTTACAACATAAGATGCATTCATTTGTCTATAAAGCAGAATAAATTGAATGAAATTAAAACATCTTACAGATTCAGGCTTCAGCCTGTAGTAGAGCCTGTCATTGTCCAAGTCTGAGGCATCGAACGAACCCACTAGTGAATCAATGGGCAACAGCTGGATAAAATAAATGTAAAAAAAAAAGACTGTTCAGGTAAAAACCAAAAACATTCAATAATAAAAAAAACTTTGGCTATTTGTTTGATTAAAATGTTTTTAGTTGGGTATCAGTGTTTCTTACCTCATTGACAGGGGTAGGGTACACACTTTTTGCAAACACAGGAGGGTTGTCATTTACATTCTGTAGGAGTACAACAGTGGTGGCAGGGTACTGGAAACAATACAAAATGTAGTTTAATTTAAAGTTTCCCAAAGGTTTTATTTATTTATTTTTCCATCTTCTGTGTTTTATTTATACAGTAATCCAGGGGAACCTCCATCTTAAAAGCTGACTCAAATTCTTCATGTTTTTTAAAACAAATATTATATTTCTGGTTAACTTATACATAAAGTTATTTTTAGATTTATTTTTGAGTTTATCAACCCCTTTGAAGAAGTAGTAAAAACAAAACCAAGAACATGGGGTGCTGTGGCAGAGTGGTTAGGGGAGTCGTCCTGGAACTGGAAGGTCGCTGGTTTGATCCCCCGTCCAGCTGTCTCAGTTGTGTCCTTGGGCAAGATACTTAACAGGGGTTAAGTATTAAGTATTGCCTCTGATGTGTGTCTCATCAGTGTATGAATGTGATTGGCACTGATTAGGCTCCATAGTAATTGTACATGTTGTACATGAGATTGTAGAATAAATTGTAGAATAAATTAGAAGAAGATGCTAAAAATGACACATCAATGAGCATGTTTAAAAGAATGATAAAGACTAGACTGTTAAAAAAATATGATATGGTTTAATTTGTAATTATTTAATTTGTGGTTTTTGAAAGATTCAATGTTTTTTGTAAACTTAAAATTAATATAGTTTGAATTTATACTTAAGAAAAAAGGGGCAGATATTATAAGATTTTTTCCTTCTCTCTGCTACCTTTCATTTCATTTTATTGTATTTTCTTTTTTTATTGTACATATATTTTTTGTTTTGTTTTATGAAATGAATAAAGTTTTATAATCTAATCTAAGAAGTGCGAAGCAGCTCCTGTCTGTCTCTTGTTATATTAATAAACCAAGATCTGTTACATTTGAATTAGTGTATTTTGCTGCATTTAATCATGAATACAACATACAGAACCCTATAAAAGTAGTGATAATAAAACAATATCAAAACCAAAAAGAACACGTTATGCCTCCTATTTGACACATATTATTTTGACGTGTTAAATTTTTAAGCCAATTTTATTTTGACTTTCATAGTTCTATCTTCAACTGGTTGAAGTTTTAACTGTCTTGAGTGTGCATAGAAATGTTTTTTACCAGCTTGTAGCCAAGACTCTGACCTTTCTGTAGATACAAACATGTCTATGTTTAACTAAAAGAACTTTGAGTAATTAAAGTAGAAAACTGAGGGTTTAGGCTTAAGAGATGAATGAACCTATTTGTCGGGCCGAACTTTGGTCACTCGCAGGCCGGATGTGGCCCACAGGCCACCAGTTGAATAACCCTGGACTTCAAGGTTGTTAGAATTTAGGTGTGTATATGAGAAACTGTCCTGAAGAGGTACAGTAGAACCTTTTGACATAATTTGTTTAAGTAAATCCAACACTAATGTTTTTTGAGTGTAACAAATACAAATATACACACACAGATACACACACGCACACAGATACACACACGCACACACCTACTATGTCTCTCTGACCTTGTGAGGACTTTCCATTGACTTCTTTCATTTTTTGGAAATTTTATATCCTGACCATTTACCCTAAAATTAACCTCACAGGTATACCTACCTGACTCTAAAACTAACTTAAACTTATTTCACACCTTGGTCCTAAACCTAACCACCCCCCACCCAAAATCAGCCTACGAAGTCAAGCATTTTTCTGAAAAATCATCCCCACTAATAGAAAATAACAAGGGCACCCACACACACACACACAGATACCCCACCCCTTGCCCAACCAAAAAACAACTACATACAAAAACATAAATGTATTGTATTTATAAATGAAATCTTACATTCTGTGCTCCTTCTTTCATGCATACGATCATGATCGTAAAAGAACGCGACATCTGCAAGAAAAAAAACAAGAAGAAGACACAAACACCCCCCCCCCCCCACACACAGACACAAATACACACACACCCCAATATAAAATTAGTGAGAACAAGTCTAAGATGTCATCTTGACTATAGACATGTTGTTACTAACCGTCTCATAGTCCAACACAGCCGTAGCTCTCAGCTGGTTTTCAACGATCTCAAAAGGAAAACTTGGGTTGTTTTCAGGGGCGTAAGTGACCACCGTTCCAGGCTCAGCGATGAAAGTTAGCACAACATCACCAATTTTATTGTTTTCTGCAAAGCTTACACTTGTGGGAGGACTACATACTGTAGACAAAGAAAAAACAAAATTGTCATCAGATAAGAAATATGTTTAAACATTTTTAGAGGTAGCCTTGAATGAATCACGTCATTATTATATTTCTTCCTCCATTCATTAATGAACGTACAGCGGGGTACATCCTGGACCAGTAACGGTCCACCTCAGGACCACACATCTGTCTACACCTAGAAAGACTTTGAAATGACCAGTAAACCTAACATATATGTTAATATGAAGGAATCCATTCATCCATCTTTGCTTGTCTATCGTTGGGTCACTAAAGCAACAGGAGAGATACCCCAGACCACCTCCTCCAGCTCTGCCTGCAGAGCCCAAGCTGCTCCCAGGCCTGACAGGATAATTCCTCCAGAGACTTCTGGGTTTGTCCCCAGGCTCTTCTTCCTTCAAAGGGAGGAACCCAGGGAGCATACTGATCAGATACCTGAACCACTTCAACTGACACCTTTCAACTTGGAGAAACAGAGCTGTACTCTAAATTCTCACTGCATAATGGAGCCCCTTCCCTCAGCCAGACCACCTTATCTTTCAGCCACTTATCTGTGTCTGGAACCTTATGTCTTTGGTGATCCACACTTCAATACTGTAGGTGAGAATGTGAAAATGTAGACAGAATAATCATTTGAGACCTCTGCCTTTCAGCTCAGCTCCTTATTCACCACAACAGACCGAAGCAACACCCTTGTTACTGCAGACGAGGCATTAATCCATCGATTCTACTATTGTTTATGGACAGCACTCCTGATGTTAAACTCCTTCATTTGAGGCAGAAACTCACCTCCAACCTCATTGGACCAACCCAATCTTTTTTTTCCTCAATTGAGGAAAACATAGTAAAAAAAAAACACATGGGAAGAACACACAAACTCCAAACAGAAAGTCCCCAACTGAGATTCAAGGTGGCTTTTATATGAGCTGACAATTTCAACCAGCATGCACCTTTACTTAATATTCAAAAAGAGTTTTTGAACTTTTTGAGACCACATGACTGAGGCTTCTATTTAAATTCACTTCCTCCTCACATAACTCATTTAATAAAATATTAAAATGAGACATAATGCCTCCAGTGTTTAAACTTTAATTACATTCAGATTTACATCTGGTATTTGATTTAACACTATATTCCAGAAAAAAGTACTGTATGTTGTCTAACTGGTCCTTTTGACATTAAGTATGATCTCTACAGATACAGGTGATGATAGTCCTGAACGGATCAGAACAAGACCAGGTCTACTCAAATAGTTGTGGACTATTAAAGATTTATATAAGATTAAAACTGATATTAACCTTTAGAGGTAAGTTTCCTGAAACCTGTCATAGAGTTATATAACTCATATAACTCTGAGTCAGCGCAGAGAGAACTGGTCCACAGTTACGGTGTTAGTTCTGACACATCACTTCCTGTCTCAATCATTAATTTTTACCACTCACCGTTGAAGGTTTGTCTGTTAGTAAAATATCAGAATTTAAGAAATTTTCAGAAACTTTGATTTACTTTACAGACCACCTGGTTTAAGATGGCCGCCACAGCAAAGAGATCTTAGAGAACTCATAAAGGTGACACACATTAGGTGTGTTAGTAGCTGAAACTGATCCTCAACTCTGATCTGGGTTTGAAACTTGGCCATTAAGTTCTGGTTGTCAGCAAAATATTTCAAATATCACATAATCAGTTTCAAGAAACTGTCATGTTCTTCTCTATCAACTGACCAAACAAAACACAGAAATGACTAAAACTCTGAGAAATGAACAGATACTGAGTTAACTTAAGTGACAGAAGCTGACCATCATCACATATATTAGGTACCAACAGATCACAAGTTCTTCCTCTCTCACATATAGAAGCTGTTTGACCCCAGGCTTCATCAGATTCAGTTTAAAAATCAGAACTCACTTTGAGCTGCCACGCTGGCCATCTGAAGCAGAAGCAAGCAGAGGAAAAATGGATAAATCCCATCCATGTTTCAGTCCGAGCTCCTGCTGTGTGCGAGCAGATCTCTGTGTCTGTCTCTGTTTTCTGCTTATCTGCTTGTTGTTCTAGCCTCGGTGGACTTTTACCCACCATAAAAACACGCTCTTCTGCTTGATGGGAAGCCATAAAAGATCTGGTTCTGCTGCTAATTATTTTACATTTGGAGAATTTGACATTAACTAGCTGATCATGACATGCTTGCACACACTGAGACATGAAAATGGTCAAACATGGAGAAATATTTGCTTCTTTGTGTTTCTTTTCTTCTGCTTCTAGATCCTGGTATCAAGTTTGTCATCTGATTTGGATTTATGGTTAGCAACAGGTGGACAAACAAAGCACATCAGAACTCTGTGTGTGTGTGTGTGTGTGTGTGTGTGTGTGTGTGTGTGTGTGTGTGTGTGTGTGTGTGTGTGTGTGTGTGTGCGCGCGCAAGAGGAGGAAAAATAAAGCCAACAAGGAAGTGTTTAGTATAATTTCTTAGCAACTCCATATTTTTTTATGAAATGTTTTTATGAAGCGATTCTATCATAAACAAATTATTGAGTGGAAAACACGCCTAACTGTATTTATTTTTGTTTTGATGCCTTAAAGCCTCACGTTTAAATGAATTTTCAGTTTGATCGCATATAGAAAATATTTCAGATTGTTGAAGTTAAATTGGTAGAAAAAAATGGAATTAATAAATAAAACACTGGTTGAGGCTTCAATAGAAACACAAGACCGTCAAAGGGGCAACTGCTTAAAATATTAATTAAAATCAGGCTTTAAAACAGTTTAAGATAATTAGGAGAATGACCTGCTGAGTTAAAGCAGTTCAGATTCAAACTGAATTTTTGTCTTTGGTCGATCACTTCCTGGTCCATCTGTAGCTGGGGCCAATCCTGATCCAGTTCTTATCTAACACATGGTACGCCCTTATTTAATAAAACTGGAAATATAAACACTAAAGAACTTATTTTTTCTGTGTTTGGGTATTTTAGATAAATATATTTGCAATAAAACCCACCAACTTCTGCTTTTTCTTTTCAGGGAGCTGTTGCTTTTCTCAGCTGTGTGAAGTCCACAGAGAGGTCGGCTGTAAAAGGTTTAATAAAGTCATAAAACACTGACACAGAAGTTGGACCTAATTAAAATGATCCTTGCTTTCTATTTGACAGAACTGGATATAAAACCTTACATTGTCTCAGCAGGTGTAAAATTTGTGTATTTTTATTCCCTTTCATAGTTGTGACATAATGTGACGTGTTTTTATTTGTGAAACATGAATAAAGTTAAAAATCTTCAATTTCAAGGCAAACCTGTGTTTATTCTTATAGACTCTGTCAGCCATGAAGGATTTTAATATAAGTCGCTAAAACACGTTGCACAAAGCTAAATATGATAAGTTTACTGTATAGTCACAAGTAAATAAAAACAAATGTTACCAGAACTAAAGCCATTCATTCTGCACTCAAGAAGTCTTTTGTCATTGAACTTCAGCGTCTGTCTGCATCTTCTCTAACAGCTGTTCTATATTTTTCCCAAAACAAAAAAACGTAGTGTCATCTGCAAATAAAACACATTTAAACAACCCTGACACATTAACCAAATCATTTGTATACAAAATAAATAACTTTGGCCCAAGTACAGAACCCTGAGGCACACCACATGATATTACTTAATTCAAATCTTACATCATTTATTTGTACAAACTGCCTTCTATCTTTCAAATAACTAGATACCCACTGTAGTGCTGGACCTCTAATGCCATATTTGTTCAATTTTTCAAGAATAATTTCATAATCAATGGTGTCAAAAGCTTTCTTTAGGTCGACATAGACACTTGCACAGTACTGTTTTTGATCAATAGCAGTTGTTA
>JARVGW010000002.1:53070-67966 GCA_031762495.1 Anablepsoides rubrolineatus | reverse complement strand
CATAATAAAGTATCTATGTCACCTTAAGTTGTTATTAAAATGCTGTTTATATGTTTAAATCTTATCATCTTATTATCGTCTCCTCCGTTCCTACCATGAACACTTTGAAATTGGCCTCTGTGTCTTTAAGAAATCCTCCCACCCTGCTTCTGTCCCGCCCATTTCAACACGTCATTGCTATGCCCCGCGTTGAGGAAGCTCTGTTCGGAGACACCACCCTGAGGCGTTTCTGGTACCACCCGGTCGTTTTGCTCCTCAGCTTGGGTGCTTAAAAATGCTGCAGAATTCTTCAAACATGCATGAGTGAGTCAAAGTAAGACTCTGGGCATGTTTTTGATGAGAGTATAACAACATGGTATAAAGCTCAAAAAAGTGGATTTTACATGATATAGCCCCTTTAAAACATCAACATCTCCCCGTCAGCAGCTGTGGAGCAAAGTCAAGCCGATGCTGCAAACACAGATGTGTATGGCAGGCTGTTGTGACATCAAATGTGCACCCCCACACTAACATTCCAGATATCTGAAATTAGTTTATGACTATACATATCAGTTAATTAAGATATTTATATACTGATTTTTTGTATCTACCTATAATTTATATACCTAAATTACCTGTAATTATATTCTGACTGGTATAAATGATGTCAGATGTCCAGTTGTATGGAGGCTCCAATTCAACATATCTGCAATAAATTGCTGACTATTAAATTATAACTAGTCATAATGTAAATTCAGGATTTGCCTGGTTAAATAACAGTAAATAAATAGAATTTACCTGATCCTAAAAATAATGTAGCTCAGTCATGGTGTTGTTATGTTTTACACTACACTGGATTTATAAGGAGACTGACTGACCCACTATGATGTGCAGCGCAGAGGTCACAGGGTCATTGGTTCCCACTGTGGCAAAGCAGATACAGTCAGTTGAACCTGAAACAGACAGACAACACAAGATATTCTTTATATTTTATGTAAATGACCAGCAGAGAAAAGCAGGACAGGCAGAGTAAAATGATTTATTACCAAAAACAAACACTGCTGCTTCCTAATTGGCTATTAACTACTGAACTAATATTTGTTTTCCAGCATCAGGTCTGAATCAAAGGTGTGTTTCTCTAACCAGGTGGATCTTATCTACAGAAAGAGAGCTTCAGTTACATCATGTACCAGGTAAAACATCCAGAACTAAACATTTGTTACATGAAGACAGTTTAAAAAACAACCGAGGACAGAAATAAGCCATAGCCACAAATTAAATTCAGACTTTTGAAAGAAATGACGCAGGTCTCTTTGGTGATTCAGCTGAAGCTACATAGGGGTAAAACAATTGTTCCCTGATCTGCACTGTAATAGTCAGCAGGAAGCTTCTGCATGAACTGGGTGTAAAATATATGTAGATACCAATAATACGTCTTTAAATGGGGCCTAGATTTAGTCTATTTTGACCATATTTATGGTAATAAACTGGCAGTAAGCTAATAAATTTAGGTTCTGCACCTAAACATTTAATATTCAAACTATGACTTACCGTATTTATTCATGTATAATATAATCTCAAGTATAATACGATCATAATTTTTTGAGCGTGAAAAGCATTAAAAAAATCAAATCATCAATAACCTGTGTATAATACTATCCCTCCACTTTATGGATTATTTTTAGAGTTAAATTTCTAATATTATACATGAATAAATACAGTAAATCCATTCTCAGCTTTTACTTTGGGTCCATCTAAACACGTACAGTATACAAACAGGTTTTTGTCCTTGTATTAATATTGATTTTCCTTCTGTCCTATGTATTCATGAGGGAGCTGAGGCCCTCTGTTGGCTGGTTCTGGTTAGAAATCAAGACTGGAGCATTCAGTGGAAAGACGTGCTCATGTCCTCTGATCACACTGTGGACCTGTGGTCAGATTATTTTATAAAATCTGTCATAAGCAAAAGATCAAAGCAGGATTGTGACATCTCCTGAATGACCCCTGCATGACCGACCTGCAGGAATAATCCCGATGCGAAGCGAACAGGGAGACAGTTCTTCATCGGGACAGTTCAGATCAATGCCGCCGTCCAGCTGCGTCCTCCAGACCAACCCATGGACGATCTCGCTGAACATGCCGTCCCCCCCCACACACACCACACTGTCAGAGACAGGAGGGACGGTCAAACATCTGAAGACATAATCTGGTTATATCAAAAGGAGCCAAACTCACCCATCAACCATCTTCAGCTCTGTAGACGTCCTCAGGTGATCCCTCGCATGATTGGCATGCTCCGTTACTATTTTAACAGTTAGAAAACATTTATTATTGGACATACGATCTGTTAAACATTCAAAGGTCCTGACAAATTAAATATTGTTTTATGAATGCTCCAGGTGAAAAAATAAGGACGTAGTTATACAGCTCGTTGTACATCATCTGAAAAATAAGAATGCATTAAAGCGATGGAGGACGCACCGATAACATGAGTTATAATGGAGGCCTGGGCGAACAGCGGCGCCACCTTCTGCAGGTAGATGCGTTTTCCCTGACGCTTCCCGCCGTGCGGGTTGATGTAGACCAACAGGGATTTGGGTCTGCTGGCTGTAAACAACAACAACAACAACATTACAGAAGAGTCCTCCCACGCCTGAGTATGAAGCCATGTGTTGCTGTGAGGTCTCACTGAAGGTGGCGAGCTGCTCTCTAATGCTGCTGACCCAGTTCTGACAGAGAGACCGGTCCGGACAGGTGAAGGTGACCTCAGCACACCGCCAGCGGTGCTGCCGACACCTCTCCACGTACGACACTGAAACAAAGCCGAAACTTCATTTAGTCTACATAATGACAGAGGGCTATAAAGTTCTTGGGGGAAAAAAGTAAGTAAAAGTAAAAATACTTTAAACAGTTTGTTCATATTTAGATCTGTAATGTGTAACAAAGTGTTAAATTTTAAAGAAGTACAAGTATCACTTATATTTTAATAACAATATCAAATTTTTATTGTCAACCCCCAAGAACACTTTACAATAAAAAACCAGCCCCTTCAGGCTTCTTTAGATTTATTGTTTTTTTGTGTACAGTGCCCTGAGACAACAGTTGTTGTGACTTGATGCTATAAAAATAAACTGAATTGTTCTTGGCTTTGAGGATCTGGGCTACTTGACTCCTATTAATTGGAGGTTGTGAGGACCAGTACTTCCTGTTTGGTTGTTGTTTTACACCTGCTGCCTTCAGGATCGCCCAAGTTACAATCAGCAATGTTCTCTGCTGGATTCAAGCCTGATCATCAGCTCCACATTGTAAAAAAACAAAAAAAAAAACAGCTTCAAATTTTTTGTGTTGAATTACTATGTTACTAACTACGAAGTTAACCATTAAATACATTTAGTCATTCTTTGGCTAACTAGCCTTGGCTCTATCTACTTTACAACCAATTTTTTATTTCTACTTTACAACTAATGGACTCTCGGTTTTTGCAACTATGTAACATCTGTTTTAATCCAAATTTGTAGTTTCATTTCTCTTTCTTAACCTTTTTTTTATTGACCACAGTGTCTAACAAAGACTTGTCAGGGAGAGTGAGCATTAGGGTGGTCATAAACAGATCCATGAGAAAGCCTGATAAGGGTGAAAACACCAAGAAATGTTGATCGGTTCCACAAAGACATGACTAGATTTTGGGGTTCTCATGTCACTGATGTTTAGGGTTAAAGTATTTCTAGCTGTTGAAAAAAGTGATGGAGTTAGAATAGCTTTAGCATTAGCTAGCATGTGAACCACATAATGTCACAGCCAAATATCCTCTGGAGAATGATTTTATCATCAGTCAAAAAGTATGTTTGGAGGAGTCAGTCTGCAGCAGCTGTAATGCATGGTGGTGGTAGCATCATGAGGCATTGGCTGCTTTAACCAAGGTGGGATAATGAAGGAGGACCACCTCTTCTCATGCTGACCAGGTTTACCTGTGAAGGCCTGCCTGCAGTCCTTTCCTTCTCCCTCTCTGATCTTCTTCCAGCTGCCATCATCACCATCGCTTGCTCTGCGGCTGTCCTGTTCTTCTTCTTTGACGGAAATGATCTCTGACACCGGCACGCTGTGACACACACCTGCAACAACACACACACACACACGCACAGTTACAGTGAGGGAGTTTTGAGATCAAGATATTTCCAGTAGTTTACAGTTTCAAAGAGTTTAATACTGGACAACATGATGAACAATCATAGGTATATTCCTTTATTTGTGTCATAAATCCTTGTAAGCTAGAATAAAAACCTGTCTCCAAGATGTTTTGTTTGTTTTCTTATTTTGTTTCGGCTGCAGCCTTTGAGCAGACGGGTTGTAAACTGCAGCCAGTGACACTGAACTAAAATAATTGCTGTTCCAAAGACACACACTTCCTGTTCCAAACTCAGCCTGCAGGGTGTTTTTATTTTGTTTGTTTTGTTTCAGGTCGACACTCCTTAGTGACTTATGTGACTGACCACAGTTTGTCTCCCAGCTCTAAACAAACACTGCCGTCAGGCTGCCAATCAAAACACACAAATCATCAAATCCACAAAAGAAAAACAAACACGAAGTCAGACATCCTGCTAGGAACCTTTGGTATTGTTACCCCACACAGGAAGCTTACACAATTAAACGCCTGAAACTCTTCTGTGGGCTGTGAGAGTGGACCTGTAGCTGCTCTCCATGCAGTCTGTGTTCTGCACCCGTGTTCACATACATGTTCCTTCTGACATCAGCTGGCAGACAGGAGACAGGTCAGAGAAACAAACACTAAATGTTTTAGGTGTCCACAGCTGCAGTGCTTCTTGTTGCCACCAGGACTGGTGAGACATGGAGGAGAAGGACAGCTGAGGAGTCACCAACAACAAACTGTCTCCTGCAGAGACCCTGCAGACCACCTTCATGTGAGTCAGTGTGGAGGGCAGAAAGTCCTGAAGCTGCTTAAACCTCAACTCTTTGCTGCTTTGAATAGTCAAATACAGAGTTTGCATTTTATAAATGATGATGACACATGGACATATTTAGAACTGTATAAAACTCACCTTCACACAACTACAGTTGTTTTATTCTTTTAAAATATTATTTGTTTTGACTTTTTAACTTTGGCCACAAACTCAACTGAGTGGCCTCGCTCCTGTTTGAGCTTTAAAAGGGGGTCAAAGTCATTTTCAAAAGGGGATAAAATATTTTTTTCTCCTCAATATTTTGTTGAAAAAAAAAAAAAACACATTTTCCAGCTGCGTTGGCCTCAGCTGTGTTTAGACCAACATTTAGCTCATCAGTGTTAAAATAAAAGGGAGTATTGTATTACTCAAGACCACTTTTTGATGGACTCAGTCTTGTCTCAGACTCGACAGCATTTGTACTCGGCCTTGTCTTGGTCTTGGACATTAAAGACTCAGACAAGACCACAACTGTAGAAATAACACTACATTGTCAGAATATTGTTCAGTTTATTTGTTAACATCTTTACTTTTATTGGATGTAAAATGTACCGATTCAAATCCAAGCGTGACTCATTGATAATTCATTGAACTCGGGTTTAGAACCTGAGTTCAGCTGAAACCAGATGTTTAATGAGCAGTGGTTTTAATCTTGCTCTTCTAAGTCACAAGTTTACACACACCAAATATGTCATTCAACTTTTATTTAACATTTATTTATCCAGGCAGACCATTAAGAACAAATTCTTATTCACGATGCTGGCCTGACTTTTGATTGGTTCAACATTTGTGTTAACTAGAGACACACCTGTGGATCTATTCTAAGGTCCAACTCAAACATGCTGCTTCTTTGTGTTGCATCATGGAGGAAAAAAAAGAAAAGAAATCAGTCAAGATTATCAAGAGGAGAAAGGATGACCTCCAACCTCTGGTTCATCATTGGTACCATTTCCAGCTGCAAATAAACACCACTGCTCAGGAAGGAGACAGGTTCTCGAGAAGAACATGCTCATGTGAATCAACCCTCCAATAAAAAACAAAACAAAAAAACAAGGCTGAAGAGGTTGTTGAAGCTGGTTAGAGAGTCTTTATCTAGAATGAAACAAGTCCTGAACCAACATGAACTGAGAAGACTCAGCAAAACCAGATTAATAAAATGTCAGATTACACTTTACAAATGTACAGGGACAAAGACATCACCTGTTGGAGACGTCCTGTGGTCTGATTAAACTAAAATTTAACTTTTCATTTAGAGGGGAGAGAGGCTTGCACCAACTGAACTGTGAAGTATGGAGGTGGCAGCATCATGATGTGGGCTGTTTGACTGTAGGAGGGACTGGTGACCTTCAGAAGATAGATGACAACATCTCAGAGCATCAGCCAAGAAGTTCGACTTTGATAAAATGGGTGTTTAAAGGGATAAAGACCCTCAGCAGACTGACAGATCAGATACAATGAAGCTTCAGGACAACAGGACAACGTTCTGAAGTGACCAAGTCCTGATTCACTCAAACCTGAACCAGTTCTGTCAGGAGTAACAGGACAAAAACCCAACAAACTATTATGAAAAGTTTGTGGAAGGAAACTAAAAACAACTGATCAAACTTACAAAGTTTAGACAAAAATACCAAAGACCAAGAACATAGATGTTAACTTGTGACTGTGAAGAAAGTAAAGCAGTCTCATTATTTGTCCATTTATCAATCCTGACTGTCCCAAAACAAGAACTTTTATTCTGATTTAACACACTGAGAAGAAAGATGTTTCAGCTGTATGTTGAAGTTTAGGTCTGATCTCTGAAGTATTTCTATGGTTAAACTGAGATCTGTCCTAAACCAAATGTCTAGTACCATCATAGACATGTAGTCTGAAACAGCAAGGGTTCTTTGTTTATTTTACGGACTCATCAAAACAACAATCAGCTGAATGTACAGAGTGGGACTGAACTCTTTGTTTCAGCTTCACTGAGTTCAAAAACTAAACCCTGCAGCAATTGTTTTCATTTTATTTAATTTTATATTTTAGTCCTGGTGTTTTGTTCTGTCCCAGCTACAGAGGGTGACAGACTGTTATGTAAAACCTGATCTGTATCAGGTCTCAGCTTAACCCTGTTCCTTCTCCTCTGTCTGTTTCACACGCGAGGTCACCGTGTGATGAACACGACAAAAGAAATAAAATATGTAATGATGTAATATCCGGGTCTTACTGGGTCTGAACGGGTGGTACACCGGGCTGGGGGCCCGTCTCTTCCATGTGAACAGCGACCGGCTCAGGCTCACGTCGTACGCGGTGTTCCGGACGCGGAGCTCGGACACCAGCAGCAGTCGTGCTGGCCTGTCCATGTGGTCCTGTCCGTCCCGTCGCGTCCTCCAGCCGGCTGAAGAGGCAGCAGCGGGCCCTGCACGGTTACGTCCGCCCGGGCATGTTGTCTATGATTTCCCGAAGAGGCTTCAGAACCAGAAAACACAAACAAACAGCAGCTGAGGCCCGAGTAGCGGATTTCAGCTTGTTTTTACTGACAGATAGCGGTTTTCCACCAGAAGTGGGAGGAGCTTTGTGTTGCGTTCAAATGCTTTCAGAAAAGTCGTTTATTGGACATTTTTCAGAACAATCGGGGAAAAAGAATGAACCTGGATCAAAATGATCTGGATTTTGAAATCCCTTTGTTTTGCTCTCCGTCTTATTTTTATCCCAAAGTTGCATTTGATCAATATTTTCCAGATCCAATTAATCAGGATTACCAAATCCTAGATTATGAGACCTCTATTAGACTGCATGTCACTAGAAAACAACAAACAAAAACGCAGCATGAGATCAATCAATTATATTGATTTGATAAACAGAAAATACAAACACCCCATTTGCTACACTTTTTGATCAGTCATCTGCTACACAAAAATGTAACTTTTAAACATAAATATGTAAGAAGAAAAAAACCACACACACACATTCAGCCTTCTTCTGTGAATTGACCAAAAGTTTGAAGCTGTGCTGAGTGTCCAACAAAATACTCAGTCAACATTCTCACAGAGAGTGACTGAATATGCCATAGTCAGAAATGATTTATGAACTATTATTTTTAGACTGTTAATATTAAATTTCCAATTAAAGATAAATGTTGTTGGGGTTTTTAGTTTTATTTGTCTCTGACAGCTATTGAGAGGATTACTTTATTTCTATTCTACAGGTCTGTAGTGTAAAGTAATGTATAAGTTCTCCTTTATTGGTTTGAAAATCAAATAAAACAAATCAATACATAAATGTAAATTGACTACATAATTAATGTTGTTTATTTGACATGTTGGAATTTAATTGAATTCAAATTTTGTTCATAAAATCTTCCTTGAATCAGATCAGAACAATCCAGAGTTTTGGATCAAAGTTATCCTAATCAAACTAAAATGTTTTTGGTTTTGAACAACCCATCCAGTCCATTATCCAAAATCTTGGATTGGAGTGTCTTTGAGCCACAGGACTGAGTGTGTTGTTAGTCAGATGGGAACATTTCAACAGGGGGATGAGACGACATGTTTCTTCATGCTTCGCACATACATTATGTTTCAACAGTGTAGAGTACTCATCACCTCATTATGACTAACAGTGTTGTAGTAGCCAGGTCAGCTGTGTGTGATGTTTACAAAGTCAGCTGGCTAAGGTTAGCATTTTTTCTTTTCTTTTTCTGGTATTTGTCTTGACTTGGTTCATGGACTAAAAGTCTTGTCTCGGTCTTGATACATGGAAATGGTCTCAGGTTAGGTGGTTTTGACTACAGCACTATTAACTGAAAGAGAAAAATGTTAACACAAGTTTGTTTCAGGCGTTTATTTTGTTTATTTGGAGAATAAATAATAAATGATCACGTTTAATAATCAAACTTTAAAGGATAATAATACACTTTTTCAGCTTTATTACTAGAAATGCAATTATTGAAAGAGCCAGGACAACCTTTTATATTTTAACCTGAGACCTTCAGCAGAACCTGTTCTTTAAGCTGATCTTCGTAATATGTTTTCTGAAAACTGACTGAACTTTTTCAAAAAGAAAAGTTTTCTTCATGAGCAGCCACAGAGGTTACACCTCCTGTGAGCAGCAGAGGACGCTGCTGTAGCATTTGTTGAACCTATCATGTCAGGTGTTTTTTAATCTAAAGATACATTTTAGCTGACTTGGGGCGGCTGTGGCGGAATGGTTAGGGGAGTTGTCTTGGAACCGGAAGGTTGCCGGTTCGATCCCCCGTCCAGCTGTCTCAGTTGATGTGTCCTTGGGCAAGACACTTAACCCATAATGCCTCTGATGTGTGTCCCATGTGTAATGATAGTGATTGGCACTGATTAGTCTCCATAGATGATCACATGTTAGCTTTGTAGGAGATCTGGTAGAGTGCTGTGTGAATGGGTAAATGAGGGAACAGATTGTAGTGTGAAGAGCTTTGAGTGCCCTGGTTGGGTAGAAAAGCGCTATACAAGTACAGTCCATTTACCATTTAAACTATATTTTGAGTTTATATCACAGTTAAACTAAAGATTTTTAAAATATTTCACCTGAAAAACAGTTAAATATCAGTGTCATGTTTCTGTTTTAATGATTTGATGAAAATCTTCTCAAAATGTTGAACAGTGTGCGGCATCATCAAGTTCTATCTTTTGAGCAAACTTATTTCCACAAAACTGACACTTTTTTTACAATGTTGAAAATGTACTATTTTATATTTTGTTATTATATTTGTATCATTTTTTTTCAGCAGGTCTTTCACTGATACAGGATTTATTTTTAACATAAAACAGATACAGGACCTATAACCCGCCCCAAACGCACTCATGCATTCAAACTCCTAAAGACTTTCATTGTTTGAGCTCAATGTCTGCAGAACTGGAAGTGCAGCTCTTTTAAACTTATAACTTCTACATAAAACTCTTTAAACTGTTCAAAATGGATGGAGGATCCTTTAATTTTAAATGTTCTTCATAGGACTTGTAGTAGAAAGTAGTAGTTTATAGAAAATAAGGTGATGTTTGTTTGTGACAATTGCTTTGACTCAGCTCTTTGTTAACCCAGGTTTATCTGCCTCTGTCGGCTTGGATTAAAACTCAAAGATTTGTTGAGCAGCTCTGTTGGTTTTCAGTTTTCTCTAGTCTCAGTTACCGCAGATATCGATCACTTTTGAAACATGACTTCTCTCATGTCCCAGAGTTACAGTCTCTCCAAACATCTGAGGCAAACATTTGGGTCTAAAAACTAAATAGAAATTACTTGCAGAAAAACAGAGAACCTTCAACAGTCTCAGCTCAGAGTTAAAGCACCTTTAGGACAAACACAGGCAGAGTGGGACGTGAATCTGACAACTTTTAGACTGAGATGAAATGATGACACAAGAGCTACAGCAGTAACTGCACAGATTCTAATAAAACTGCAGCACGTAAACACTGTAAAAACAACTGAACATATTAGATAATCTCATTCACAAGTCAGATTAAATCAAACTGAACTTGACAGAGGAGCTGATCTTTGTGTGACCTTGGTGTGAGCTGGACCAGCTGCGTCAAAAACAGATGAATCTACAGGAAGCTCCTTTCTAACCCAGGATAGATGCACACGTCTCTGAAGCTCAGGTCTGGATTAAAGAACCGGGTCACAGAGGAGGCAGCTGCGGGTCAGAACCATGAACATCATCTCGATGATCCATAACTACATGACCTCCTCACCTGGGTCCATGCTGGTGCTGACACCTGAAATGGATTGAGGAGCAGCAGAGCAGCTGGTCCAAACAGCAGTGATAATGGGTCCCCGAGCAGCTTCTGGCTCTGGAGGATGGAAACAAAAAAACAAAAACAGGACAGATTTCAGCCTCTGGGGCTGCTGGGATTCAGAACCCAGTGATCATCCTCTGAGACCACAGGTTTGATCTCAGCTTCATCAGGTGAAGACGGTGAAGGATCCCTTGAATCATCAGCCTAAAACTGAACTGAAAGTTTAACTTCCAAATCTGTTTTAAAGCAAACACAACTTTGAGTCTCTAGAAAGCAGGAAAGTTAAATTTAGTCTCTCCTGGTGTAAGTTTGCATGATAAAACAGTTTTATTGTAACAAATTAACAGAGTTGGGGATGACTCAGAATTTCAGTGTTTAAATGAATTTTTAAAATGTATTGAGTCATAATCTGGATCTCTTCACCCAATAATTACTTTTCCCAAATGCAAGTGGTCATATTGTTTTTATACAGTTTCCTCCCCTCTCAGCTACTTGGCTAACTGTACAGAAACGGCTGCACCTATAAACATGAAACTTTGTAGGAATGTAGGTGTCTGACCTACACTGCGCCAGCCAACCATTTTGATAGGAGGGGGCTCCATCTGAAAAGGGGGTGTCTGGTCATACAAAAATGCTTATAACACGTAAATGTAGGAGCTTCTGATTTTTCATCCTTTTAGCTCAGATGAAGGGGTGTCCATCGGGCCCACCAATGAGCCCCCCACACCAAAACAAATCAGTTTGTGATGCCAGCGGTAGCCTGGTTGAAACTAGCCTCTTGTCCTTCGCTTTGAGCAGTGAAGGGAAACTAGAATTGAGCACAACTGCATAGGAAGGCAAGGGCCAGGCTATGTCAGCACTGGATCATTGGCAATTTGTATGTGGGGGTCATATATGCTACCACTATGCAGGAGTTTAAATTTGTTCAAGAAAGCACACACACAATGTTTTTAGAATATTGTATTTTCAGGTTACTTGTTGACATTTATTAACTTTATTTTTTTCCTGTAAACATTTAATAAATTTACTTAACTGTGGATAGAAAGACCTTTATTAGTTCAGATTTTGAGTCATTACTAACACTCCAAAACCTGAAGGGATTCTAAAGAATAAAACAAGACTAAATAAAATGTGCTTAGATATTTGTATGGTTTAGGCTGAATTCTATGAGCAGAGTACAAATATTTAGTTTGACATTTTGGATTCAGCATTAAAAGCACAAAGTTTTAAGTGAACAGGTTTTAATGTTAAGTTCATGCTATAGGGGTCTGTCATTCACTTTGATTGGTCCAAAGGTCCTTTCCTCCTCCAGCGGAGAACCTACAATACAAACGAGACACAATCAGGAGTTAAACTTTTGTTTAAACAGCTCATCTTTGCGGAGTCAAGGCAAAGAACTGGTTCTATGTTGGCCCTGGTATAACACTGGAATTCATCTGATGGGTAAAAACTCTTGGAGACTAGGTCTAGCACCTATAAAGAGGATTAGGGCCAATGGAAAGAAGAAACCAATTCAGACTTGAGAAATACCTGAATTCAGAATTTGTAAAAATTCAGAATTCTGAGAAAAAGTTAGGAATTAGGAAAAAGTCAGGATTTTGAGATTAAAGTCAGAATTCTCTCCCACCTTCCCCCCCCCCCCCCCAGTGGCCCTAATAATCTTTCAGAAGCACCAGACCTGGTCTAGCAACAGACCAAGAGACCCTAGAAGTCAGGATTCAGTCTGTACTCTGTTAAAGTGAAGCTGTGTGACCAGGTAAGAGGATCAGGTCTGAATACCTGTTCTCAGCGGGTCACTGTCACCACCTTTTCCACAGTCTGTGTCACAGCAGGAGCAGACACGATTGTTCCCGCTTGCCTCCTTCCACCTGGTTAAATAATAAAAACCTTTAGTTCTGATTAAAAAGAAGCTTAAAATGTTTGAATATCTGGTCCCATCTCACCCATCAACAAAGAAACAGTCCTTGTTTGTGGAGGTGACGGGTGAAGCAGCTGCTGTGGCCCTCAGACTGCAGGTGACGTAGAGCTGAAGACAAAATGAAGACAGTCAAACAGCAAAACCAGAGAAAACATCTGCTCAAAGTGATTTACGTTTGCCTCACCACGCCACTGTCGTCCTGCTCAAACCTGAAGGCCTCGACCTCAAACTGAACTTTGTCATCTTGAGTGCGAGGGAGGAACCGTGAGCTGGACCCAGTCAGCTGACTGTCGAACAAACACCTGAACACAGAACCAGAATCAAAACCTACCAAATGTTGAAGCAACAACAGGTTTGTCTATATTGCCATTTGTTTTGTACAAATAACATGAAATAAAATGACACATTTTATAACATTTTTAGAATATCTCATTACAAAAAGTAGTATATTCATGTTAAAGCCCTAAGGTTTGAGGGTTACTGTTCAGTAAACTCACCCACTGTTTCCTAAAAAGGAATATCGAGGTACGGTATCAACGATTGGGACCACAGTTGCCACACAGTTGTCTACGATCACTCGAAGAGGAATATGCTGAAACTGTTTGACTGAAGCTTCAAACTTCAGCATGTCACCCAGCAGGAACTCAGGTTTTGGATGAGTGAACTGCCAATCATCTAAAAAAATAAATAAATTAATGAGTTTCTCTTTAATTTGTCAACTGAAATTAAATAAAAAACATACCAGTCATGAGTTTCAGGGAGAAGTAGAGACTTTCCTCTGAACTTTTGCTAACACTGAACGGAGTCCAGGTTGGTTTCAGGAGCCCACTGCTCACATCATTCTTCCTGTTAAAACAGCAGTTTGTGAATTAAAAAAAACAAACTGTTACCGTTTTGGACCAGGTACAGTTCTGAGAACCAACCTTTGATAATGACACTGAATGCTGACAGAGACCTCTCTGCCTCGAACGATGGGACTGTTCCCCAGAGGAGCAGGAGTGTAGAGAAGAGTGAACACATAGGTGAACGTGTCCTCTGACATCTGGAAAAACAACAGGTTAAAGTTTTCACATTGTTCTCCTGCAGGGAAAAAATGTTCAGTTTTGAGTTTGAAAAGTCTTGTTCAGAACAAGTTTCAGCTTGAGCCTTTATGAAACAAAAACAAGGAGAGGCTGATTAGAATTTTGTTTATCTGCCAGAACCAAACCCGTTCACACAGGTTCACACAAGTTTCTAACAGGACCAGAAGCTTCTTTTAGTTCTGTAAAGAAACAATTCATCTTTACCAATCAACATTCCACCAGTTTAATTTCTTTAAATTCAGACAAGTTTATGGACATTTGCATGTTTTGATAGTGGTTTAATGCTAAACAACTAAATCCCAACCCTCTTATGGAATCCTTCCACAGGTCAAATCTGGTGACCCTCTTCTGTTAGCTTGTAGCTAACAGACTAGATGTTCTCTGGATAGTTTACAGATTTAGTGTTCGAAGCCTTTAGGTGGAGTTTACAGGTTGTCAAAGACTGTTTTGTCTTCCAGTGGTTAGACTCTTAGAGTTCTTGTGTTGAACTGCTACTCTAATGATTCTGTCATTGTTGGAAAAATTAAGGTATGTTGTGTAATACATCCTAAAAATGTAAAATATTTGTTAATGTTGGAAAAAACAACTTTTTCTTAACAGAAAAGATGCAGAGTAAATGCAAAGTAAACAGGAAAGTTAAGTAAATCATAGTAAAGGCCTTACAATATACACATTTAACTCCAAAATATCCTGAATCATTGTAAAAAGTAAATGAATCAATAAGCAAAGAGGTAAAGGTTAGTCTTCTTTAATAGTAAAGTCTTAAAGCTTTTGACATCGACTACAAACTTAGCGTGGCTAGTAGATGGATAAGACTTTATTCTGTCTATAGACTCAATTCACCAGAACTGGAACCTTTAAGTGACGACTCACCAGAAGCTGGCTGCCACATTCATGCAGCTCAGACTCAAAGATCAGAACTTGAGCCTCTAGATCTTCTCCTGTGGCAGGACATCCTCCCAGAGTCACATCAGCAGCCGAGACAGGTTTACCGATCCCCAGCAGGTCTTTCTTGGCCTCCACACGAACAGAGTTCTCCCCACACACGGCACTGACCGTCTCCACTGGGGCCGGGGTCTTCAGCTCAAAGTTAGGAGGATACCGAGGCGGCTCCTCAGCCGGAGGTTCAGGGTAACGCCAAGATAAAGGCTCCCTGAAATCTTGTTTCACCTGCTGGACGGCTGAGAAAGGTTGTCAGAAAAACACCAAAAA
>JARVGW010000001.1:40975118-40988915 GCA_031762495.1 Anablepsoides rubrolineatus | reverse complement strand
TAAACCAATGACAAAACCTCAGTTTGAGTCTCACACCTTCATTAATCCGCAAAGGTTCAACAGAGGTATCACCTATTCTTTAAAGAAAACCCTCAAAAATGGAAACCAAAAATTGAAAATTATTACATCTCATATAGTGGACTTTACAATTTTGTTCCAATTCTTTTATTGTACTTTTTATTTTTGTAAAGAACTTGTTAATGGTAAATACTGTACATCTTTAGGTTGTTTGGCTGCAATACATTTTATCATCAGTTATGTCTGACCTCATTCTCTATCACTTCATGGCTTCACATGCTGTCACCTGCCCTTCTCAATCAAGTTGAATCAGACATTTTAAGCTTGTCTTCATCCTCAACTCACTTTGTTTTTGATGTCATGTGTAACATGGTGGTCAGGTGGTTCTAGTGAGAAAACACAAATGACGGTTGAACCGTTATCTCCTCACATTCTTGGTTATTTATTTTTTATGGGACTTAAGATGGCTGCTTATGATGTAGACGTGCCTGTGTGGCCCTCCAAATACCAGCCCCTTCAAATCCCTCTGTTTATCCACAAGCTTGACCCACTGGGCTGGAGGGGGTGGTTCATTCATTGGGTATCTACGTGTACGTACGTGTGTGTGTGTGTGTTAAAATATCTGTGTATGCACAAAGGCATTTGGTTGAACTTGGGCTAAACTTGTTTGTTAAGTGAATCTTTCGATAGTATCATTTGAAAATCCGCTTTCAGTGAATACGTGCGATTGCCTGTTTGTGTTTGAACATTTGTGGCAGTGAGTGTATGTGCACACACACATACATACACGTTCAGGCGCACACACAGTTCCTGGCAAACTGAGGCTGCTCTGAGCTGTTCTGCTAAGTGACAATGAATAGGGTCTTGTGATTTGCTCTGATGCCAGTGCTAAGCCAGCCACTGACAGTTAGACTGATCCCTAACCATACTCTGTTTGGGACACAGGTCTGTTTTCAGTGCACTGCACACAAAGTCTCTAGTGTTAGGAATTTAGAATGATTTACCCTTATAGGTATATCATGGATGTTGTGAAGGAGATGTTGCAGAAACTCATTTTTTTGTCAAGCAACTCTAGTAGAATAAAAGTGAAGATGGTACAGTGATTTTCTTAAAATTAATGGAATTTAGATCTTCTTATTATTTTGATTTGCATTTTTTTCTCTTGTTTCACTACTTTGAAGTTAAAGATCACTGGCACACATGACACAGATGTCTGAACTATAGCATGCATGCTAAGATTACCACAAGAAGAGCTTTGTGTTATTGTCACATGTAAATGCACATAAATTTGGAAACTTTATTGTTCTTTCTTGGAAAGAGGAATTTGAAAGAACAACCACTCACCCATATACACGCACATACACATGCACATACACATGCACACACACACTCTAAGGCACACTAGCTTCTTATCCAATCCCTCCACTAATTCCCCCTTGGTAGAAGGTGTTCATTGTTTCTCTTTCATTCTAATCTCTCCCTTTCCTTTTTTCAAAATCCATATTAGATTCTCTTTGAGTTGGCCACAATCAGAAGCACTGAAGCAGAGCATCACCCTGCTAATGCTCTTTGTCTCCCCAGATTTGTCACTTAGCATGGAGAGTACACCTTTGTCATGGAGCAGGGTGGGAGAGAGCCAGTCTCTCACTTGGGGCAATTGTTTCTTGTCAGGGACCATCTTAACCCCCCTTTCCCCCTAAGCAAATCAGCTTTGCTCTGGATTAGAACCCTATCATAGCTCTGTCAGATCTCCACAGCCTGCCAAAAACTGCTAAAACAAACAGATCCTTAAAGTTGGAACTGGATGGAAAGTGTTTACCTGGAAGTCACCATAACATGTCTCTCAAATATAGATGCTCCAGTAGGATTTATTAGCCAAACCTCTGAGCCTCTTAGTGTCCTTCTGTTATCTTGGATTGAAACTAGAACAAGATGATTATTATTGTATTATCTAACCATCATAACAATATTTTCCTGGGAATGCCATAATACTGCAGTTCCTATGAAATTTATATACTTTACACTAGAGTAGTTTATATTTGGAAGTTGTATGTGACATTGCATGGTCTACTTTTTTCATGCAAGTCCATGCAAGTTTTCTAAAATTGTGTTAAATGTATTTTTTAAAGCTGAATTTAACTGAACAAATAAGGGGAACCTACCATTATATTTCAATGGCACTGTCCTGGCTAGATAAGTTCAAGTTCAAGTGTACTTTATTGTCAAGATCTATGTAACAGGGTTAGCACAGAAGTTGAAATTGCGTTTCACCAGTCTCCAATGTGCAGTTGACTAACATATATACATACAAGCAGGCATTTACAGTAACCACCCCCCGCAACACACACACACACGCACACACAATGTATATTATTAAAACAACATACTGTACATACATACTATACAGTTTTGATGGATACTAAATACACAACTATGCACAACAGAAAATGTTATTCAGTATATTCAGTATCCTTGAAATGTTCATTTAGTTTTCTTCAATGTGTTGATGAGTCGGATGGCTTGTGGAAAAAAGCTGTTTCCCAGTCCGCTTGTGCGACACCTCAAGCTACGGTAGCGCTTCCCAGATGGTGGTAGGGAAAATAGTTTGTGGGCTGGGTGGGAGGAGTATTTCGTTATGTACATTGCTCTCTTGGAGCAGTGTGAGGTTTATGTCCTGAATGGCTGGCAGAGGTGATTTGATAATTCTTTCTGATGTCCTCACCACCCTCTGCAGTGCCTTCTTGTCTGCAGCCAGACAGCTGCCATGCCAGACAGAGAGGCTGGTGGTCAGGATGCTCTCAATTGCACCCCTGTAGAAGGTGGTGAGAGCAGATGTGGGGAGGTTGGCTCTTCTCAGTCTCCGCAGAAAGTGGAGTCGTGTCTGAGCCTTTTTGACCAGGGAGGTGGTGTTTGTAGTCCATGTGAGGTCATCTGTGATGTGCACTCCAAGGAACTTTGTGCTTTTCACAGACTCCACAGCACTGCCGTTGATGATGAGTGGGATATGAGTTGGTTTTTCCTTCCTGAAGTCCACAGTTATTTATTTTGTTTTGTTGACATTTAGTAGCAGGTTGTTTCTCTCACACCAGTTGATGAATTGGCGTACCTCCTCTCTGTACGCTGAGTCGTCGTTGTCAGTGATGAGGCCCACCACTGTCGTGTCATCTGCAAATTTGATGATGTGATTTGTTTCAAATACAGCACTGCAGTCGTGTGTCATCAGCGTGAACAGCAGGGGAGATAGCACACATCCTTGTGGCACCCCAGTGTTTATGATGCTGGTCACTGAGGAGTTGTTTCCAACTCTGACTGTCTGCGGTCTGTTTGTTAGGAAGTCTAGCAGCCAGTTGCACAGTGAGGTGCTGATGATAAAAGATAAAAGACAGGAAGATGGAAAAGTTAATACTAAATGCATACAGTGCCTTAAAAAATCCTTGAAATCTTTGTTCCATCTTCCAGCATGGCAACAACCCAAAATATCCAGCCATAGTTCTAATGGAATGGTTTAAATCAGTGTTGCCAAATCTTGGTCCTAGAGGTCCACTATCCTGCATGTTTCTCTGCTTTGGCACACATTATTTGAACAAATGGGTGACTAACAGGCTTCTGCAGAACTTAAAGGCATGCTGAAGAGCAAGAAAATGGCTAAAACATGCAGGATAGTGGCCCTTGAAGACCAGGATTGGGCACCACTGGTTTATATCAAAGCACATTCATATGTTAAAGTGACTTTGTAATCCTAAAACCTAAATCCAATTGAGGAATTGTGGCAAGACTTGAACATGTCCGTTCACAGACACTCTCCATTTAATCAATTAATAATCTATTATCTATTTTACAAAGAATGGGCAAAAAAATTAGTCTCCAGATGTGCAAAGGTGATAAAGACTTGCAGCTGTATTTGCAGCAAAATGATGTTCTAAGAAAATCCACCCAAGGGAACAACAAATGCATGTGTTTTCCAAATTTAAAACCATTTATTATTTTCTTTCCACTTCAGTTATGTGCTACTTTTTTGGTGTAACACGGCATCCCAGTAAAAGTCTTTGGTGTTTGTGGTTATAACATACAAGATGTGGAAAAAATAAAATGAAATGACAAAGGATTTTTAAGGCACTGAACATGTTTAGTTGTCAAATAAAAATCAGCAAGCTTTTTGTGCTTTTGCCGCAACATCCTATACACTTGAATTTGAATTAAAAATATAAATTAATAACACACTGGTGCACCAGTATAACAAATGTTCATGGAGAATCTGCTGATGTTTGAACCGCTTCTTCATGCACAGGGAGTAATCAATCTTGGATATGGTACCTTGGGGTATTGGCTTAGTGGTTATGTGTGTGTGGTGATGTCATTGGCCATTTTAGACCTCTATGATGGCCAGAGATGGTAAAATGGCAGCAAATGTGATGAGCAGGCACTTCATAGACCACGAATGAACTTTAGTTAATCCCTTCAACCTATCTTATTCTCTTTCACCATCTTCCTTCTGCTTGTCTGCTCCCCTTGTACAGCCTGGCTCATTTTCTCTAGCTTTTTTTTCTTTTATACTTCTTTCTGTTAGTCTCCTTGCAGCCATCTCTCTGTCTTTTGCTCTTGTCATCTTTACCTTTTTCCTGTTTCCATTTCTTGACCACCTCCCTTCATTCCAAACTCCTCTGTGTCCCTTTTTCTCTGCAGCAGAAGTGCAGAGCCAGGGCTTTTGCCTGCTGGTAATTTATTTTCCCATTACCCCCCTGTCTGAAGTGCATGCTCTGGGTCTGAGTGTGTGTAGGGGGGCACTGAGGGCTACCCAAAAGAAAGACCCAGAAAGTAGAAAAGAGGAGGGCACCCTGGACACGCTGATAAGGCAAACGAGAGGGGAGCTAGATGGAGGGGACAAAAATGAAGAGAGAATATGAAGGCGTAAGATATTGGCTTGGTGTCAATCTAAACAATTTTGTTAGATAAAAACTGATGAAAATGTATTAGAAATGCTGAATGAAAGCAATATGTCATTATCTATTATTGAAGAAATGCTTAAATGGCGCAGAATGAAATCCATGTGAAACAAACTTCATTAATTGGCCATCGGTTGCCCTGGTTTTAAAGATTGGCATTGATCATTGAAAATTTATTGGTAATGATATTTGTAACAAAATGTTCTAATAAATAATAAGTATGTCACTAGATCATCTTTGAAATCTTATATTTTAACCTTTACCCAAGTTTTGCCACAGTTTTAAATTGCATTCTGTATCTTGGAGTGTGTTAGTCCAGCCTTCACTACAGAGTGTGATTTAATTGTCCTAAAGTGTTGTCCTAGTTGTTTTCATCCTGGGAGTTTCTCCAGGCCTGTCTTTACAGTATTTAGTTTCTTAGAGATGTAAAAACAAAACCTACTGGAGTTCACTGTTATTCTAAACCATATTCATACAACATAGTGGAAAAGACTTTAATAAAAATCTACCATTCTTTCCTCTTAAGCAAACCTAGTCCTGCTCTTATTGTGACTAATTGTGCCTCTTTTTTTCGTCCCTAATTTTTGTGTCTCGCTTTTTTGGACAGTTTTGTTGTTCACATACCCAGGTCAGACTCAAAATTGTGCTTGGTAAATGATTACTTCACTTTTTGAGGTTTTATTTTAAGCCAAAATTGGATTTTTAGAACAGAGAAATCATGAAAATCTGTTCTTTTAGCTTTATGTGTGTTGGAGAGTAAATCAACCTGTGTGTGTGTGTGTGTGTGTGTGTGTGTGTGTGGGTATGAACACATACACATGAAAGCATTTTGCACAGTTCATTCTATTATTAAAGGTATTGTTATTGTAATTCAAATAACCAAAGTGATAATATTGCATGCCTTTTTATGTCATTGTTGCTTTTAAAATACACAAACACATTGCTTGGGGGGGGGGGGTAAATCCCTACATATAATAGTAGCAGATGAATAAATTGGTCTTAATCTGTGTGCATGTGTATATGTGTCTATAATGCCTATAGTGAGGCATTCATAGATGGTATGTAAAAAGGGCTGTCTTATCAGTTATCAGGGGAGGCCAAATTGACACAGGAATCGCTCCATTGTGTGTGGATTCAAAGAGAGATGTGAGCACATTGGATGTCTCCATTTCCAATAACTGCGACCTTGAGGCAAGAATAACACCTCCAATCTGCTGACTGTTGAATTCAGACGAAGCCAGCTGATATTTTGGTGTCAGGGTGAAAGGGTAACTGGTGTGGTCTGGATTATTCTAAAGGGTAAATTGAGTTTGGCTTTGTAATTTATATTTAGAAAGATCAAAGTCATGTGTGCAGTTTTTTTGGTAGTGTAAAATTAGAATTTGTAGGCAGCACAGCAGTGGTTAGAGCTGTTGTCTCTCAGTAAGAAGGTTGCAAGATTGTCTTCTGGGTTGGAGCCTTTGAAGGTAGAGTTTGCATCTTCTCTCTGTGCATGCGTGGGTCTCTTTAGGTTTTTCCGTTTCCTCTCACAAGAAACGTATAAATTATTAGGTTAATTGGCAACTTTAAATTGACCCATGGTGAGAATGGTTGTTAGTGTCTATGTGTCCCTGTTATGGACTTGGGATTTGTGACTGTTAGAGATTGGTACCAGCTTCCCGTGACCTGCAAAGAGAAGCAGGTAAAGAAAAAGAAAAATACATTTTGAACATAGCATCCTGCAAAACACTTGTAATTTCTTATTTGTCTCCCACTTATATACTTTCCATAAATGTGAGTAGTATGTGTTCTTGTTAAATGTTCTGCCTTAATAAAGTCTCTTTTGAGCGTGGTTGACCTCATCTTGTCCCTTCTTCTTCTGTTTGGCTGTGTTTTGTTTTATGATGGAAGGCTTAAGTCAGATAATCATCTGCTTGCTGTGAAACCAGTGATTCATCACTTATCATCTTTGTAATACCAAAGCCATGTTTTAATCTTCTGTCTCTGTCAACAACATATTAAACAACGCATCGCCACACTCAGTTCACTTATTTAAGAGAATATCTGTTGCACAATGCCTACTATGAACAAGGTGATTTGACACAATAGGTCTTTCTAATTACACTTAAGAATGTAGTTATTTGACAATTTAAGGTCTCTTGATTAGAAAAAAGTGACTGGTGGTGTGTTACTTACTCATTTTGTTCATTGTAGGCTAACGCTGCCCAACTGTCAGTGTGTGCATCTTAGACCAAATCTTAACACCTTTTAGCACTCACCCTAATTAATCCATCTATAAGTGACAAAAGGGTCCCTACACCTCCTTTTACGGCTCGTCCCATTGGCATTTTAAGGCAGAGGGATTCAGCAGGACCCCCGGGCACCCTCCTGTCCTGACCCCTGCCCCCCCACCAGGGGAGCATCTGTGGATCGATTCAGGGCCAGCTGGCATCAGGGGAAAGGGGCAAAACTGATAAACTAAGTCACACTACTTCGACATAAACACATGCTTCTTAAATGGAAGTCATTTATGAACAAAAGGGGACATTGCAGAGTGACTAAAGAGGGTTGAAGTTTGGTTATTTTTGCTTTTACAAGATAATTTGCTATTTCTATGAGCATGGGTCAAAATGATAAGGCAGTTCTGCACCTTGGTTTTACTGTAGTTTTTAACAGTTGCAGCTAGGGGGCAGCATACAGCCATCCCCCCTCCCACTTTTCAGTCTGCTCTCTCTTCCTGTCTTTCTTCTTCTCTGTGGCTGCTCCACACACACTCTCACGTATCTAGCCATTCTCTAGGCTCAAAAAAAAGAGCATATTGATAGTCCTAGCCGCTCTGTAATAAATTAAACTTCTGTATTGTCCTTCTCTTTTCATTTTGCACATTGTCACATCCTCCTAGTCGCTCTAATCCGAGCTGCTTCCCACACCTTCTCTCAAACACACACAGTGATTGACAAGTAGCATCCGGGGAAATGGAGAAGATTTCCATTGTTTGCCGCCACTACTCAAATCTGTTGAAACGGTTATTCCATTCTTTCGCCAGAGTATTTGCATATCCTTAAGTATTTCCTATTTCTGAAACCCCCTCCCTTTCTCTCCCTAACCTGCTTTTTGCTAAATCCCCTCTTCCAAAGTGTTTGGTGCATTTAGCAAATTCATTCATAAAGTATCTACATGCGCCATTAGCTTAGTATAATAGCAAGGGTGTAATCTGCAGAAAGATAAGAGGTGAAAGGAGAGTTTTTTTTCTCTCCTCTCATCGTCCCCCTCTTCTTATGGGCTGTTTCTTTGGACAGTCGGGGGTTGACAGCATTGCAGTGATACAACATTATGTTCTCAAACCAAAGCGACAAGACTCAAATGTCATCACAAAATGTCAAGTGGCCCTGCTAGTTTTTTCTTTTTTATTAAATTATTAGTTTGAGCCTGAAGACAGAAGAGGACGATGTTTAGAAGGTTAGAAGAGTTGGACTGTTGAATGTCTGTAAAAGATAGAAGATTAAAAAACAGATGGTTGGACAAGTTAACAAAGTTGTTGGTGGTGTTTGCTACCATTTCAATAAAAAAAGTTTGAAGTTCCTCAAGAGGTTTGGAATGAACTATTGTGAATCTGGACACAGATCAGTGATGCTTCTATAATCACGGTGTGGGTCTTGTTGATTGAGCCTAAATACAACTTAAAGCTTTTTGGTATTACGAATAGCTCTCGTCTTCACTCAGTCAGGGTCTAAAAAGATAAGAAATTCAGTTTTTTTTTTTTTACTTTAATTCTTTTGTTCTTTATGATTTTCCAGACTTTGAATTTTCCATAATCCAAGTTTTTTTTAAAAAAAGCTATTAAAAAGTGAATTTCTGGTTCAAATTAAGTTTAATAAAAAAAGTTAATATAGTACCAACCTGTGTTGTTTGTTATTTAATTGATGCAGTTGATGGTAGACTTCCCTTTCTATCTTTTAAAGAAAGCAAAAAGTGAAAAAAGCAACAACAATCATCATTAGCAATCATTATTTTCATGGGTTTGTTAAATTATGTTTTGTTTGGAATATTTTTTGTACATAATTTGTTCAGGCATTTGTTAAGAAATTATCAGTGATTCCAGAAACAAAATTGACTTTTCCACTTCAAAGTGGGTCACTTTTTTAATTGAAACTACAGTAAATTGAGTGTATTCAAACCTTCAAAGTGGCACACATAACAATAACCTTTACAATGTTGAAGTTATTAGAATCTAGGCTTCTATATTAAACTTGAATGGTGTTACTATATTATCTTTACTAGTCTCTACTGGTACAGATTCTGTGTAGTGTTTGCCTATGGTTTGAGAACCTGCAATCCTTGGTGATAAAGCTGAGATTGAGTTTTTCCCCACAGAGCCAAAGCGTCAGAGGTGAGTGTATGTTTTTGGGTGTGAAGGCATCAGGAAACAGGCAATGTAAAGAGCTTTATCGGTTTATCTAGCATACACGGCCGAGTGTATATGTATATGTGCTCTCAAACTGCTGTAGTGTGAAAAAGAGCTAGCCGGTTCGCTTTGTTCGGTATTGTGCACATGAGAGGATGAATCCTCAGGGCTCGATCCACAGCTGAGACAAGACATATTTGACTATGTGTAAAACCAGCAGTGTGTGTGCGTTGGTACCACTTTTTAGACATTCACACAATAAATCTTGAAGAAAGAACGTGCTGTACTGCCTGGTTCTTTTTGACATGTTTTGTAAATGAACATGTATGCATCAGTGTGTGTGTGTGTGATCATCATGTTGGGATTTCATTAAAAAATCATTGCTGTTTCCCCATCACAGAAATTAGTTTAAAGGAAGGAGGCAAACCAGAAACAACATGCATTATTTGTCAGGGGTATCAACACAGCAAGGTGGTGAACCAGCCTGATATTCATTGACAGCATGGTGCTTTCACAGCCAGACTTGCATCAGACAAAAACCCATCGTTTCTTGTTGGAACGAGGGCAGTCAAAAAGCTGGAACATCCCCAGCTGTTCAGTTTTCATTTCTAGCAGTCAGTGACCAGTTTTCTGCAGTTCTTATTCCTAACACACAGTCTTTTGGTGAGCAGTTTGTTTTTTGTGTGTATGCATCCAAAGAGGCCGGTGTCACTGATTTTACAACTCTTATTACCTACTCTTTGGCATATTCTTCAGTTCAAATGTGGCTGCTATCTCCTTGCCTAAGAGCAGTTATTTAAAAAAAAAGCACTGGAAAAAAGCATCTGCATCCTTTATTTGGAAATAACTAGGGAGATTTTATAGTGGAGTTTGGAATAAGGAACATAAGAAGGATTTTGGCTTTACCAATGAACACTGACCACATTCATCTGAGACTGTCCTCATAAATATAACGTAATGTTGAACCTTCTCTGTCTTCAGGAGTCTCCGTCAGGACGGAGGAAGGCCTTAGCCACCAGCAGCATAAACATGAAGCAATACGCCAGTCCAATGCCCACTCAGACAGATGTCAAACTCAAGTTTAAGCCCCTGTCAAAAAAGGTGGTGTCAGCTACGCTGCAGTTCTCCCTCTCCTGCATCTTCCTCCGGGAGGGAAAGGCCACGTAAGTGATGTCAGTTTTGAATTTATAAAAGGTAAACAGTTTACTTTTATGTAGTGGATTTTAACTTAGCTGTTATCTGTAGGAACCCTGCTTCAAGCTGTGTTTTGTTCTCTTTAGAGAAAATTTAGAACATTGAGTCTGTTAGTATAAATGGTAACGGGGGGAAAAGAAAAACGTCCCTTCCTTATTAAACCTTTCAACCTTTAGTGTCATTTTAATTTAAAGGTACAATAAAGCTCATTTAGGGGTTTTCTGTTTTGTTTTTCAATCAGATACCTTCTTTTTGTGAACAGACACTCACAATCAGTATTCGTCTTTTGAATATTCATCATAATAGTGTCAGCTTTTATTTGAAAAATTTCTTTAAATTTGAACACCCCTCCTTTCCCTCTGTGCTTGGGCATGGCAGTAAGGCCTTTGTTGTGGTGTGAACGGCGGGTCGATGGAGCGTAACCCTTGTTAACCCTTCAGGGAATGATGTCAGCCACACACAAACAAACCTCATCATACCAGTTCAAATGAGCCAGTGGATCTGGGTGGGATCATACAAACACCAAACACAAAGAAGAAAGAGAGAAAAATCCAGCGATTATGATGGAGAGGTGGTATCAAGGCATGAAAGGGAAAGAGTAGTGAAGACTTCATTAAATACAAGAAATAAATGTGCGATGGATCAAAATTTGAGAGGGGAAGCTGAGGTTGCTTCGAAACACTAAAATATTTGTAGTGAACTTAAAGTATTGTGTTTATAATTAAAAGCTGTAGAAACAGTGGTTGCAAGTAGAAAAACAGGAGAATAGTAAGGAAAAAAAATATAGAGAAAAAAATGTAATCTTTATGTATGTTATGAGAACTTGGAGCTGTGAGAGCTTTTGAAAATTGTGCTTTTTCTTTCACTTTTTATCAAATGCATCCAGAATTGAAAGCCTAACATTCGTCAAAGGAATGCATATGTCAGGGTGGTAAAGTAAGACTAAATGATGTTGAAAAATGGCGTTACAACTGGTCAAACGTTAAAAGTAATGGGCATAATCTCAAAGAGTCTCTGAGATTTGTTATTGTTTGGTGTATGGGTGGTGAGTGACTCTAGGGTACTATTACATTAAATCTTAGCTCAGTGTCTATAGAATTGGCTGAGTTAAACATTTCTGTTGGTTCATGTTAGTTGTGGTAGTCATGTTGAATTGGATTGGCTAAAAGAGTTAATGAATTGATGTGCATCCTTTGATTACTTTTGGATTTTCATGGGCAAAAACATTAATGCCTGCCTTTCAGGGTTAGGGAATTTTTTTAATGTTTTTTTTTTCATGTTTTTATATAGGTTTTTCCTCACTCCTGAAGAATGTTTGCTGTCTCTAATGATGAGATTCTGTGTTGCAGAGATGAGGACATGCAGAGTCTGGCCAGCCTGATGAGCATGAAACAAGCTGACATCGGCAACCTGGACGACTTCGAAGAGGAAAATGAGGAGGACGAAGAGAACCGAGTTAACCAAGAGGAAAAGGCTGCCAAGATCACAGGTATGAACTCATTTTTCTATAGGTAACAAGCATTTGTTTATTTTAATATCATAAACGTTTTACCGATTTTGGATCTTATAGCAGGTTAGCTGGTTGCCAGTTACATGTTTCAGAAAGTACTTAGTCAGAATCTGTTTTTGGTCCATAATACAAGCAGTGAAAATCTGGTTGTGAAAATGTCTTGAGTTCTCCAAACTGTAACTTTTATAGGGCAGATAAACTGACCTCCATAAATAATCACTTCCCACAGGGCTTCATGTGGGACATCAACCTTTTTCCCTTTTTGCCTTGTTTATACATTTTTTTTAGTTTGTCCCTGTGTGCTTCAGAACATTAAAAAAAACTTTAACATCGTAATAAATTCAACCATTTTATTTGCATATTTGCTTATTTTTCTTCTTTTTCTTCCTGCTTCTGGTTTTGATTGGTCCTGTAAACTGCTTGCCTCCTACCATACATACGTGCTTGGGATTCATTCTCTGGTGTAATATATGGGCCTTCCTGCTTTGCTTAATCCAACTTTTCAGAGCGGCACCTCTTCACGTTAAGCTTCATGCATTCTCTCCTTTCTCTTCCTGTCTCTTCCTGTCCTTGCGCTTGATCTCATTTGTATGTATATGCATTGAGTGCCTACAGCGATGCTTCACAAGAACACATCTTTGAATCAAAAGCTGGGCGAAGCTGCCAAACTCCCTACAATCATATTCCTCCTTGAATGCTACCTACAGAACAAGCTGCCCAAGCATAACTAACACTAGCCTGACAGTGCATCCTCTGGAAACATTGTGCTCTCTCTTCTCTTCTTTTAAATCAGAAAGTAAATATTTGAGTCTCAGCGAAAGTCTCTGTGTATGTCCTCATATGTGTTCTAGTTATTCCGTATTTTATTGATGTAGCTTAGCAACTTTTAGCAGCTACCAATTTAAAAGACTTGTGATTTTAATGTGGATGTTATATTTTAGAAGTTTACTTCATTTTTTTAACAGATATGTTCATATTGTAGACACAGCATGACAGTTAACTGTTTTGACAGTATTTGTACAGAAATAAACAAAGCCAGTAGCATAAAATTTATCTTTAAAACATGTTTCCTTTTTGTACAGTATGGATCATTATCTGGATATGTAAACATCTTCCTTTCAGTTGAGTACTTATTTTCAGAGATAAGAGATCAATAGTTGCTGGCCTCACCATGAACAATTCAATGTTTTTCAGATTGCACAATATATTGCAAATTTCTAATAATAATAATAATTAGGGCTGCAACAACGAATCGATAAAATCGATAAAAATCGTTTATTAAAAGCGCTGGCAACGAATTTTATTATCGATTCGTTGTGTCGTGTGATTTATGCATCCCTCGCCGTGTCGCGGAGCCGTTTACGTCACCCGCAGACCTTTGTCAAAGCTGGCTGATCTAAATAAAGTTTGGGAAGAAAAAAACCCCACTACCTGTAAATATCCGCCCTCTCTGAGACCCTCGAGTGAAAAGTAGAGACATCGAACTTTAAACCAGTTTTTAAATTGTGTTGTTAGGCCAAGTAGATCCAAAGTTATGATAAAAAAGTATATGCCATGTTTAGTTTTTTTAAATGACGGTCTGATGTGAGCCGCTTCGCGAGGAGGAAGCCCGTCCTGAAGCGAAAAAAAAAAAAAAAACCTCAGTCCATTTGTTTTCTTCTCCTTTTCGGGCCAAAAATATAAAACTCTCCAGTCTTTTTTCTGACCGAGGCTCAAAGTTATTTTATAAGAAGCAAAAAGGTTCAGGA